>JAUTBT010071543.1:0-13654 GCA_032361225.1 Lepetodrilus schrolli
TTCCTCCTGCCCTAAACTGACAAGTCGTGATATAAGTGAAAGAATCTTGAAAGCGACTTAAAACCCCAAACAAAAAACAAAAAAATTTAACGGGTTCACAAACCTTGGATCGTGCTCGCAGGCTAATCTGTTAAAATCACATGAAGTAACTCAACAGTAATTAGTCATATCCATTTATACATTGGACTGTCTCCAGTGATTAGATATATTCCAGTAGCACTAGTATTATTTATTACTGATGAGCTGATGTGTCGATTGCATTAAAATTGTTTTAGTTTTCATATTCCGGATTTTACTTGAGGTAGTAGTCTTTTACTTGAAATGGAAGTGACGACATAATATTACATGTGCCATTTCAATGCATTTGCCGACTATATCAGCTTCCAAATCCAAATGTCCATGACCTTTAGAGTACTTTTACATAACTACAATCCAAGCAAACGAAACATCTCACTCAGCCCTCAGCCTGAACGTGTTTTGATAATTGTCGATGAGTCTCAGCCTAGGCAGAGAGCGTGTCATCGTTCTATAGTACTGTATACTACTTTAACTAGTATATTATTCACATGTTTCTTAAATTAACGATCAAATACAGATAGTGAATTTTGTGAAAATTACAGAATGATACCTGTTATACAGTATATAAAAAAAAGCAGTTTTACTACTAAAATACATGTACATCCAGCTCATTTGAAGTCTACAACTGAATTGGTGCCCTGCAGGGTACCATTAATTGATCATTATACGATAATTAGACATGCATGGTTTGAAGTTTGAGCAGTTCATATAGAGGCTGCATGTAAGGTCGTGTACATTCCTGGGCCTCTTAGCGTAGTTAGTGTGTGCATCCAAGTTTGTGCCCGATAATTCCACTGCCTGTTAATTAATGTGAAACTGTTAATCGTCTTGACGTGTTCATAAACATTCTGTAATCTCCCGACTAACAAATTATCGTTTTTGGAAGCAGTTTCAGGGGTTTCTTCATATTGTTTTTAAAAATTACATTGGGCAAGATGAAATACATTTAAGATTGAGAGTTGGTCTAATATTTTCAACTATATTTTTTTAATGAAAAAAATAATTAAAATTCACATAGTTATACATGTATATATTTTTTTTAATAACAATAATTTTATATATTATAACAAATTTTGGTAAACATTCTAGACTGTATTTTGGTGGGTTTTTTTTCATTCAGTAATAAATTAATAATAATTATAGTTTGAAGACAGAATGTTATGAAGTATCAATATGAGTGAATACCCTGCTTCTGTGAACAAAGGCGCAACCCACTTTATTGTCCATTTCTACCTATCTATTGAAAGTTTTATATTTATTATGTTAACTGGTATCACACACTGGCTTCCCTGAGGCCTTGGAATGTGTTCAATCACAAATAGTACAGGAATCGTTTTTGATTTAGATAGACAAATATCCAATTGGTCAGCATTCCGTTCCAGCTTTCTTCTGGATCACTCAATTTAGCACTGGTACTAAGGAAGTATACTTAAACTTTGGATATTTGACTGTCATTAGAGTACAGAATAACAAAGAAAAAATAATTATTTTGATTTGTAATTTATCATTGTTCCCAACACACACACACAAAAATGGGGAAATTTTGTTCTAGCAATAATTTGATAAATGTTGTGCAGGAACACCGTACTGAGATTGACGCCCGCGCCGGGACGTTCCAGGCGTTCGAACAGCTCGGACAACAGCTGCTGGTGAACTCGCACTACGCCAGCGAGGACGTACAGCAGAAGCTGGAAGAGCTGGCTCGCGCTAGGGAGGAGCTAGAGCAGTGAGTATACTTCCCAGGGAGTTGAGAATGAAACTTGGGTGCATTGACCAGGCTCCAAGATTACGAAACCTTTTTATTACGATTTCATGCTCAGATTTTGTGGGGATTTATCAACAAATCTTTTGAGTTGAGCATGGTCACTTATGGGTGAAAAATTGTAAGTACATGTGGAGCTCACACATGTTTGAATCGAGCAATAAGTCTTTTAATACTGACAAATTAAACTCTGCGTGTTGAGGGCGTGGATCGGACGGCGCATGAAGCTGGACCAGTGTCTGGAGCTGCAGCTGTTCTACCGGGACTGCGAGCAAGCCGAGTCGTGGATGGCGTCGCGGGAGGCGTTCCTGGCCGGCGACAACGTGGACGGAGATAACGTGGAGAGTCTCATCAAGAAGCACGAGGACTTCGACAGAGCCATCAACTCACAGGTACTAGCGACGCGGAGGTGGCGGATTTTGATATTTTTGGAAATTGGTCAATTTCGAGAAGATGTTCGTTCACGAGCAAATAAAATTATGAGGATGGGCGACATTACCTGGCCCCATGCATTCTTGGCTGAAGGGAATACTTTTGAATAGGGTAAAATTGCTCTGAAAGAAGAATAAATGGCGCGGAGCTGCTGGATTTCGTAGCATATGAGTGAAATATTCCTGCTGTGACGCAAAGCAGTAATTCATTCATTGGATTTGGGAATTTTTTTAATTTGTTGATTTTAAATGAAGATGTTTGTTCACGAGCAAATGAAATTATAAATTGTCCAGAGAGTGACATTACCAGCCGACAATCATTCTTTGCTGAAAGAAATACATTTTAATTGGGTAAAATTGCAAAAGAGTGAAAGGAAAATATTAATATTAAGGTTTTCCACACACACACAAAAAAAGGATGAAAACTTAGATGAAAAGAAACGGGGAGAAAAGTAATATTGTATGATATTGTTCTGTAAATTCTTTTCCTATTATTATTGTGTTGCGTATGGCTGAAATATTCCCACTGCAACATTAAACATTAATCAATCAACCTATTATTATTATTATTATTATATTTTGCTCATGCATATTCTGACAACTGCTTTCAGGAAGAAAAGATCAACGCCCTACAGCAATTTGCTGATCAGCTGATTTCTGCCGAACATTACGACTCGTCGGCCGTCTCTGACAAGAGAGACCAAGTGCTTGACAGGTGAGTAACAATAACTAGCAATTCCTCGATGACTGGAAGATACAGAAAGTCTTCGAAGTGGATTTATGAAAGTATACAATTACAATAGAGGGGACATTATGTAGCTTGGGTTAGAGACTGGTACTATCCATTGCAGTCAGGCATGGCAATTTTCTGCCAATCCGCAGAAATCTGCTAATGTATTGTCCAGGGGTAGAGTTATTTGTCCTGGTCGGCCTTCAGTCCCCAGATCCCGGGCTTGCCATTCCTGTGCAGTAGTGCAACATGCATAGATGAACACCCACATGCATTATCGTATTATTTAACAAACAAACCTCCGTCCCACAGATGGGCCAAGCTGAAGGAAGCGCTGATAGAGAACCGGTCCAAGCTGGGCGAGGCACAGACACTACAACAGTTCTCACGTGATGCCGACGAGATGGAGAACTGGCTGCAAGAGAAAGTCCAGATCGCCATGGACGAGTCGTACAAGGACCCAACTAACATCCAGGTACGTACACAGAGAAGATGCAACCATGCCACAACATTGAGGCAATATCACGATGTCGTCAGGTTGAGGCTGTATCACGATATCACAAAATGAAGCTGATATTGTAAGCACCACTTTCCAAACAGGAAATGGTTATTTGTATCTGTAAAAATTCTTGTAAATTTTTAAAATTAAATATTGTTTAATATAATTATTATTTAAATGTTGAGAATATATCACAAGCACCATTTATAGGAAATGCTTATTTGTATCATATAAAAGTGATTATTACTTAATTTTTTTTAGATTTAAAAAGAAAATTAGTTTTAATTTTATTATTATTATTGTTATTATTTTTAATTTGATTTAATGATCCATTCAGGATTTTGAGTACATCAAGCATTTTGATTGCTAAGTAAAGCCTAAGGCTAAGGTAATTCTTTTTTAATTGCTGTTCATTCTTCTTTCAGAGCAAACATCAGAAGCACCAGGCATTCGAGGCAGAACTTGCTGCCAATGCTGACAGGTGTCAAAGCCTTATTGTCACTGGGCAAAGTAAGTACTCTGATCTAGAAGCTCTATTGTCCACTAGGAAACCATACGCACTCTCGTAGCGAGCTCTTGTACATGACGATCATGTACTTACGAGAGTGCTATGGTCTCATAGTGGAAATGAGAGCTTCGAGAAACGATAGCCATGATATAAGTGAAAGAATCTTGAAAGCTGCCCTGAACCACAATTTTTTTTAAAATATTTTTTTTTAAAATCACTCGCTCACCAGTTGGCTAGAAATATTTGAAATTCAGCAGGTTCGGGGCTCTCCTGTACTAAACAGTGTAACTCGTAGATAACCGTAACATCAACCTTAACAATGGTGTAGTATCCTGGCTATGGTTGGTGTTAAAACTATCCTAGAGTTATGGCACTTTGTACCTGAGAAATCGTCGCGTATGGGTGAAAGATTCCCGCTGTGACGTAAAACAATAATTCACTTGTACCTGAGAGCCCAGTGTTTGCATGGTTTTTCATGCTTGTTTTAATATTATGCATATCTTCCAATTTTCCACGGAAATCAGCCAATTTATTTGTACTGGGGTCCATTTATTTGCAACGGACATGGCTTGGGGCCTGCAGCCTCCAGACCCCGAGCTTGTTTTCCGATGAAATCACAATTGTCTGTTGCCATGTCTGATATTGTGATCTAACGTTGTAGTCGTCGCATATAGGTGAAATGCCGGAGAGTCCCAGATTTTGACGGTCAGGCGTTGTTTTCAGACCTGATCGATCGGCGCCAGTGCGCAGGGTCGGAGGACGCTGTACACACTCGGCTGGAGTCGCTGGCCTCTCAGTGGGAGGACCTGATGGAAAAGACCTGTGAGAAGTCTGGCAAGCTGAAGGAAGCCAACCGACAACAGACGTATAACGCCGGGGTGAAGGACATGGAGTTCTGGCTGGGAGAAGTACGTTTGATTTGAACATAACTTTTAATTATTATATTATAATCTAACATTGTAGTCGTCGTGTTTGAGTAAAATATTCCCAATGCGACGTGAAACATTCATTCAATCATTCAAAAAAGACATAGATAATGTTATGATGCAACAATAGAAAGTAAAATGTCCATACACCCAAAATTAAAAATGGAATTGTATACAGTAATACACAGTTCAGATGCTAACAAGTGCGGCAGCATGCGATGCCACTGACTTTAAAATCGGAACTTTGTGTTGTAACAGGTCGAGCAGATGTTGGCATCTGAGGACTATGGCAAGGATCTAGCATCGGTTCAGAACCTTCTGAAGAAACAGCAGCTGTTGGAGGCCGACATCGGTGCCCACGAGGTGAGACGATATTCCTGTAGCGATGTTACACTCAATAATCCAGACACTTGCTCACTCTCTTCTTGAGTTTATCGAGTTTCGTGCAATACAGCGTACTGTTTGGACAATCGTACATTGAGACGGTCATTGTGTATGGGGGAAGGATGCCCGCTGTGATGTAAAACAAGAACTCACTCGGGTGATCAAGTTAGAATGCGCTGTCTGTGCCGTGGCATTGCCGTTATCATCCTTGCTCTGTCAGTACCAGCTGGTGCTTGCAGGTTTACTGCAACATTCAGCGATATAGATGTTGCAGGATTCCTCCTGCCCTAAACTGACAAGCCGTGATTTAATTTAAAGAACCGTGAAATTGGGTCTAAGCTCCAATTATGTTTTTACGAAACTTATAAATAATTTGAACAAAGAGACACCACTCATAGTTTTTGTTTCGATATGTTCCAGGATCGTATCTCCGACTTGAACAGCCAGGCTGATCAGTTTATCGAAGCTGGAGTTTGGGATGCTGAGAGCCTACAGGACAGGAAGAAGACCATCAACGAGAGATACGAAAAGTCAGTGCCAACTACTTGATTATAAAATTGTACCAACCATAATTGACAGTGTTAAGTGTGTGTGGTTTTTTTGGTATTGATATGATGCGCGGTCTGTACTGTGGCAATGCAGGTATCATCCTTTCTCTGTCAGTACTACAAGTGTACTGCAACATTCAGCACTACAGATGTTGCAGGTTTCCTCCTGCATTAAACTTGACGAGCTGTGATATGCGTGAAAGAATCTTGAAAGTGGCTCTAAACCCAAATGTATGGCTATTTAGACTGGCAGCTGTATCTTTGACTCAAGTGACATGGGTGAAAGATTCCTGCTACACTCTCGCTCATTATCTTTGGCTCGTTCTTTATGTTTTTGAACAATCTGTGATCAATCTCCTTAAAGATGCCTTTGATGCAGTTTTGTGATGTTTGTTGATTGTTGGTAGGATCAAGGAGTACTCTGTGCATCGTCGTACTCGCCTGAACGAAGCCAACATGATGCACCAGTTCCTGAGAGACATCGACGACGAGGAGGCGTGGATCAAGTAAGTTTTAATCTGATTTACTCAAATAAATTTCAATTAGTAGAAAAATGTGAATATCGAAAAAAATGATTATTTACGGTTAAAGGCATACAATCACTATTTGTTGACATATTTCATAGTCAAACGTTTTTCTACCTGAGAGTGTGTACATTTGATTTGTATGCACAAGTATACATTTGTATACACAAGTATACAAGTATATTGTGCAACAAGCTACATTTTTGCATGTCTCACTGGTTTTCAGTATTTTCATACATGGAGATTTCTTTTTTTAATGAAAATCGGTGGGAAAGGTAACTTGTTGCCCAGTATACTTGTGTAGGCAAATTAAATGTACACACTTTCAGGTAAAATACGTTTGACAACAAACCAGGATTGTATCTCTTTAAAACCAAATAAAGTTATATTTGTATAGTAAGCCAACACACTGTCGCTCTGTTTAGACAGAGTACACTGTATATAAAGCCTTATCGTATCATCTCGGTCCCAGCGAGTGCCAGTTTAGTAAACTGTATGTAATGCATTACCTTACCACTCCAGGGAGAAGAAGCTGCTCGTGGGCTCTGAGGACTACGGCAAGGACCTGACCAGCACCCAGAACCTCAAGAAGAAGCACAAGCGTCTGGACGCGGAACTAGCCAGCCACGAGCCCAGCATCCTCAGCGTGCAGGAGACTGGCGAGAAGCTCATCGCGGAGTCCGACATCGGCGCCGCGGACATCCGCACACGCCTGAGTCAGCTGGCCGGCAGCTGGGAGGAGCTGAAGCAGATGGCAGCCAATCGCGGCCTGAAGCTGGACCAGTCGTATGCCTATCAGCAGTTCTGTGCCAACGTCGAGGAAGAGGAAGCCTGGATCTCTGAGAAGCAGCATCTGCTGTCTGGGGAGGACTTCGGTGACACTATGGCCGCTGTACAGGTAGGAAGACGACGTGTTATGGCCACTTTTCAGATAGAGTAATTTTTTTTGGTAGTCCCGCTCTGACGTAAAACGACTCACTCACTCAATTCCTTTTTGTAGCATAGCCAGTATTGGTGATTGTAGTGGCTATAGCATTGATGCATTGTTGCAGTAGTTCAGTTGTTTGATCCTAAGGATGTTAAAAGAATGTTCTTGTCGTTCCCCTGCTTGGCACACAGTCATACACTTGTCAGATGCAGTATATTTGTAGCATAGCCAGTATTGATGGTTGTATAATGTTCTGGACCGACTATAGCGTAGTGGTTATTGCATTGATACATGGTGCAGTAATTCAGATTGTTTTATCCTAATCTGCATCATACCTAAGGATGTTAAGATAATGTTCTTGTCATTCCCCTGCTTGGTACTAGGTCATAACAATTGCATTATTCTTCGAGAGAAGGCTCGATTGATGATGTAATGTGGAAAAGTAAGATTTAAGAAATAATATTGATAATAATGAAAATATGCAGATTATTTTTACAATGTGTCAATCTAGTAGTAGGTGAGAGGTAGATTAGCTGATAAGCAAACCAGAAATTAAACAACCAATAATTTTTTTTGAAATATTTTTTTAGGGCTTGATCAAGAAACATGAAGCATTTGAGACTGACTGTAAAGTGCATGAGGACCGAACCACCGAGATCAAGAACGAGGGAATGAAACTCATCAACGAGGTTTGTACATGGTGTCTATAATCACATTTGTTTATGTAACTCTAAGGATAGATGATACACGTGTATCACCAACAGGCAACCACAAAGTCATTGAGTCTTTATAATGTTTGCGCAAACATTTAGCATCCAATGTACTATGAACAGACAATTTTGTCAATGGAACGTCTCGCACACTGTGAAGTCTGTACTAGCTGGTGAGGTAGTGCAGACCATACAGGAAAAGTACAGTGACGTCGTCACATCTTTGCTGCCATTTTGCTTGTGCGAGACGCATGCTAGTCGTTCTCGTCGCATATGGGTTAAATATTCCCGTTGCGACGTAAAGCAATAATAATTCATTCCTTTCACTCGGTACACTGTCGGTCTGAGAACACTTTGCACACCTGAAAGGAACGGGGCCATACACACCGACTATTCAAGTAACTATGCACTTTTCGAGTCAACATTTGTGTATCTTGTTTCCAGGGCAACCACAATGCGGAGCATATTGCCCAGCGTAACCAAGGCTTGGAGGAGAAGTTCCAGTCACTGAAGGACGCTGCCAGTCATCGCCATGCCAACCTGGTGGACAACTCTGCCTTCCTGCAGTTCATCTGGAAGAGCGACGTCGTAGAAAGCTGGATCGGTCAGCTGCTTTTACTTGTTATTGTCTGGGGATGTTTCTCGCATTTGAGTGAAATATTTCCGCTGCGACGTAAAGCACTAAGTAAATGGGGGGGAAAATATCATTAAAATTAGTTGTACTTGTTCAATGTGAACTCTTTCCTTTCAGGTATGTTCTTTCTTTTTAAAAAATCTACACATTTTCTGTCATTCTTTCTTCACATTTAGAGAACAGAGATGGAACAAGTTAACAAGTAGCCTGCCAAAAATAATTCATCATCAATATTGTCTCATAATCACCATATTGTCACAAGCAACTCCAAAATCACTCTTGAAGAAACAACTCACTCAAAGATCACTGCCGAATGGGTGAAAGATTCCCGCAGTGATGTTAAATTCCAAAATCACTCGCTCACACGTTGCCGAGATAATGCTTTGAATAAAATATTTTACATACTTCCCGTTCCACAGCCAAACAAGGCACTTGCTTGATCGCCAAAATACAGCTAATGCCCTAAAGCCTTTTTATACCATGTTTCTGTTCTACAGCTGACAAGGAGACACAGGTCCGTTCCGATGACTATGGCCGCGACCTATCGTCCGTTCAGACCCTTCTCACGAAGCAGGAGACTTTCGACGCCGGCCTGCAAGCTTTCGAGAAGGAAGGCATCCAAACAATCTCCTCACTCAAGGACCAGCTCGTGTCGTCCAATCACGCCCAGACGCCCGCCATTGAGAAGCGATATAACGACGTCATTGCCAGGTATACCGTACAGTTCTGTCTGTCTTAGCAATGGCCCCATTCCTTTCTCCGCAGTATAGTGTTCAGAGTACTCTCGACAGACAATTTTGTCAATGGAATGACGTCACCACATCTAAGGGTACTCTTTGTTGCCATCTTGCTTGTGTGAGACGTGTGCGAGTCGTTCCTTTCACTCAGTACGGTGACGTAACCCATCTGTCCGAGAACACTTCACACAGTTGAAAGGAACGGCCCTTATGTCTCTATGAAATTTCTTTTTAAGTTATTGTGACTTGTGATCAATCTCATTCTCCTTGAATAAAATATGTCCACACACAGAATTATTTTACGTACTCGGTAACACTTCAATGATAACAATATGTACATGTATCTCTTTCATTCCTAATTTTTCTTTCTTCTCTCCCCATCTTTTCTTTCTCTCCTCTTTGAGCAGTTTTCATTTTAACTTATAACCTGTCCATTTCGTCTTTTTTGAACTGAAATGAAAACAATAACAAGATTTCGTTAGTGTGACCGTTGTGGCAAATTGAAATAGGGAATGCTTTTCTTGTTATCATTTATCGGGCTTGGTGTGACTGCAGCTTTAATTAATGACGATGCCAGGGCTCGACAGTAAGGATTGTCCGCCTGCCCGGGACAAGTATTATCCACAGGCGGACATTAACAAGCCTTTACCTACAGGGCAAGTAGTTTTCATGTCCGACAGGACACAGGGACAGGTGCCTCAAAAAGTGAACGTAGGGTCCTGGACGCCACTCGATCCCTCTGTTCAATGTTGGCAGATGGCAGAAGCTGTTGGCCGACTCGGACGCCCGCAAACAGCGCCTTCTTCACCTTCAGGATCAGTACCGCCAGATTGAGGATCTGTACCTGACTTTCGCCAAGAAGGCCTCCGCGTTCAACAGCTGGTTCGAGAACGCCGAAGAGGATCTGACCGACCCAGTGCGATGCAACTCCATCGAGGAAATCAGGGTGAGACTTTGCTGGAGTGCTTGCTTGAAGTGTTTTCTTGACCAATAATGATCTGTCAGTGCCATGCTAGTGTTCGAAGGTTTTGCTGCAACACCCAGCAATATACCGGTACTGCTGTGATGTGAATGAAATAATAATCTGGAAAATGGCACTGAAACTCCATTTGAAAACCTCCAAATAATAATAATAATAATAGTCTATTTGTATGTAGCTATATTAGTGAAAGAATCTTGAAAACTGCACTAAATTATCTAATTTTCGTAAATCAAATTAAATCCTATGTAAAAGTGGTTATTATTATATGGAAGAGAAGATATTCTTCTGAAAGATTCCTTCTGCGACACAAGACAATAATTCACTGCCTGCTAATGAACATAATCGCATTTTGGTGAAATATTCCCACCGTGACATCAGCACTAATTCACTGCCTTCTCATGAACACTTGTCAGCATGCAACATTGTAAATTAACCTGGTGTGTTTTCAGGCACTGCGAGAAGCCCATGACCAGTTCAAGGCGTCACTGAGTGCAGCACAGGCCGACTTCAACGCTCTGGCTGCTCTGGACAAGCAGATCAAGAGCTTCAATGTGGGCCCCAACCCTTACACCTGGTTTACCATGGAGGCCTTGGAAGACACCTGGAAAAACCTGCAGAAGATCATCAATGTGAGGCCCGTGTGGAGAGCAAGCCTTGTTTAGAACATTGAGTGACTGGTCCGTTGACCAGGGTCCTGTTCCACAGAACAACTGTGTGGTAGCGCAGTGCTAGAACATTCCAGGTTCAAATCCCGCTCCGGGGGCCCGGCATCAATGTTCACCAAAGTCACCTTTCTGACGCGATATTGATAGGATGCGCTGTCTGTAGAGTGGCAATGCAGTTATCATCCTTGGTCTTGTCAGTACCAGCCGGTGCTCACAGGTTTACTGCAACATTCAGCACTACGGATATTATGGGTTTCCTCCTGCCCTAAACTGACATGCCATGATATAAGTGAAAGAATTTTGAAAGCGGCTCTAAACCCCAATTTAAAAAAAAAATGTTTAAATGTAGTACTATGATGGACATAGCTCATACATATGTATATACAGTTACGACTCTCATAGTACTATGATTGTTCATTGGAACATGACCTCCGGTAAAAATGTGTAACACTATGATGATTCATTTGAAAGTGAATTTGGTACAACATAAAGGTGGGGTAGGGGTGGGTAGGGAAATGTTCATCATTATTACTACGACTACTTAGGACATTTAGAGACATCAACTTGAAGATTTTTTGGGGAAGGATTCTAAAATTTGTGGATGTGTAAGGTTATCGATAATGATTCTTTTGATGTCTTCCGTGAAATGTTTGAGTAAATGTTGCATATTGGTGAAAGATTACTGCAGCGATGTTAAACTCATCTGCTGAATGTCAAATGAACATGGAATCAAATATGGATTATCAATGCTAGTTCGTCAGAATTTCTCACAAGTTGCTATGTAACACTATACTGTTTTCAGGAGCGTGACGGTGAACTCGGACGCGAAGAGCAGAGACAGGAGGAGAACGACCAGCTTAGGAAACAGTTTGCTGCCTCCGCCAATGCTTTCCACTCCTGGCTGACCGAGACGAGGTCAGTACAATCACAGATGTCACGATTGATCACTTCAACTGATTGATAGGTGCCAAAAATGTGCGATATTGAAAGAGTTACAGGCATGGCAATTATCTGCGGAAATCTGCTGATTTATTTGTCCAGGGGTCGATTTATTTGCCCTGGACGTGGCTTGGTGCCTGCATCCTGGGCGTGTTTTCCACTGAAAGCACAATTGTCTGTTGCCATGCCTGGAGTTAATGTTCATAGCTGTTGTTGCAGTCATGATAGTATGAAGTATTTGTACTCTCGTAGTACAAGCAGCAGCTGGTATTTGTAAGATTACTGCAACAGGGGTTGCAAGTTTTGCTCTGCTTAAATGGACAAACATTGATATGAGTAAAATAGAGTTGAAAACAAAACACAGAGAAACTACAATATTAATATATATTTCATCCTGCAACTGACTCCCATAGATAATGGGTTTTTTCAGCTGGGAGTAATTTTTATAAACATGTTTGCCATAAAGTCATCTAGTCTAATCAATTGTCTTTATTCTTTTTTTTTTATATATATCTATACTCCTGATTTTGTCCCGATCAACATATTAAATAGACTCTGGCTTCTGGATGGGTTACTATATTTCACTTTATTAGCATGTGTTTATTTCGATATTGTCAGTAGTCAGGATACCCTGCTATGCATATTTGACTAGCTGAGCAAGAAAGAGCAATTTGAGATGCCCACTACATAGATGTTTAATATGAATGTCTTAATGAAAAGCTTAAAGAAAGTTTTGCCGTTTCAATACTAAATGCTAGATTTTAATTTGTTCTACTGATTTGTCTGCTGTGCTTTGGGTTTCTATGACAATAACTTCATAAATAACATTACAATAGTGCATGCCAATTCCTGTAATTTACAAAAGTCCATTTTCCCTCTGATCTTGGAACCAAAATCCCCAAATTGATGAAGTGTGTGTGTGTGTTTCAACTAACCTGTTCCTGAACCCAGTTGAATTCCCTACACAGTGTGGTTGTTTTACGTGCCCATCACTACTACCATTATGGAAGAAAAGCAACAACTTGTTAATCTAATTTCAAATAAAATTGTTGTTGTATTTTATTTGACAAGTCCGTCTCTAACCAAACTAACCTGCATGAACATAAAACTAAGTGTTTGCTTTCACAAATTAAAACCTGAGCGTTCTGATGCCATTAACGCCTGTTTGACCTCCTCCATGCTGGAATAGGCGCAGGCACTGCTCTTTATGGCATTTATAGCTGCCTCCAGCATGGAGAGGGTTAAATAATTTCTTTCTTTCAGAAACGTACCATATTTTAACTAGATACTTTGGGTTTTGATCATAACGGCAAAATATGTACATGTCGTAACAAACAGAGCTCCTGCTACTTGGCAGTGTTTCAGTTCACCAAATGTTTACAGAATCTATTTACGATTGTACATAATATGTAATATATATATATTTATATTTATTAACGATAATTCATTGATTATGTTTGATATTACATCTACTGTAATTAATGTTGTCATAATTTACAGAGCGGCAATGATGGAGGGTTCAGGAACATTGGAGGAACAACTTGAAGCAACAAAGGTATGTACTGGTCCCGTGCATTGCACGTGGTGGCACATGGTCCCGCTCAGGTTAAAGTGAAGCACGTTCTAGCTCGGCTGGTACGTGGATGGGTGACCGAGAACCTGATCGTAT
>JAUTBT010071554.1:0-13651 GCA_032361225.1 Lepetodrilus schrolli
GGGAAGTTTATTTAATTGTTCACCTTTGGGTGTGTGTGTGTGTGTGTGTGTGTGTGTGCGCGTGTGTGTGTGTGCGTGTGCGTGTGCGTGCGTGTGTGTGTGTGCGTGCGCGCGTGTATGTATTTGTTTCTGTATATCTGTTTTATGCCTATTTAGCCTATACGAGTCCTATAGATATGCTGCTATAATCCGCTTCATATAAATAGACCCCGTGTTTTGTTTTTTCAATTCATAAATTACACGGGTGTCAGAGCCGGCTACGTGGTGTAAAGCTTAGTGTCCGCCCGGAGAGCGGAAGGTCGGTGGTGCAAGTCACGGCCGCGTCAAACCAAAAGACGTTAAAATATGGTAGTTGTTGTCCCCTTGCTTTGGCGCTCAGCATAAAAGGGAAGTAAACAGCAACGGCTGGTCGGCTCAGAGACAGTTTAAAGTGTGATATCCATATTAATTGCGGCATGTGATATTCCAAGTGAGTTAGCACTATAAAGAGCGGTGGAAATCCAGACTAGCTTAAGCAGACAATAATATTCACCGCTCTCCAGCTCCATGCATTGAGAGAGAGAGAGAGAGAGAGAGAGAGAGAGAGAGAGAGAGAGAGCCGAGTCGAGTTTGCTTATGTTTTCGTGAAAACACAGTTAAAGCGCCATTGCACATGCTAGGGATGGTACATAACCAGAATCTACTGGGGTTTTGGTCCGTTTTCACGAAAACATAAAGCAAACTCGCGTCTGATACCCATGTAATCTATGAATTGAGAGAGAAAAAAAACGAGCTCTATTGAAATGAATACGACTATAGCTTAGCTATTTATAGAGGTGGGCAGTTAGACGTCACACACATTCCCACGATTAAATGACGCGCTTTGTACTTTCAATAGTACACGTTTCATCCGCCACAAAACAAATTTGTTCGAATAATGATATAGTCAACATATTCTGCTCATTGCATAGAGCTGTGACCTATTGATAAAAGTGCACGTGAAGCAGCCCGTGACGGCACGCGGTGTATGCCCAAATATGGCGATAAGTATTCCATGGGCCTTAACTTCACTGAAGCTCAACGATAAAAGCTACTCGCGGTCGATACGGTAAAGCTTCTTTATCAGTCATATTAACATGAATTTTATTTTCTATATTGAAAACCGATATATAATATGAAATGGACCACAATTTAACTTCCGGGTTCACATTTATTTTTGGACCAAAGCTTCAGACTAAACATGTTTTGTGTCTATGATTACGTGATGTTTACGTCATTAACATACCACTTGATCATGTGGTAGTTGCGTGTTCCGCGCAGACTCATATCGGATCTGACCGATTTCTATACCACGCATGCTCGGAAGCATGAACAAATATTACACACAGGAGCGATATGCTTTACTGATCATGCCCCCTCCCCCCACCATTGGACAGCGAAATGACAAACATGTTTACGATTTATTCATACTTCGATATCAAGATTTAACGGCTCAACAACCAGCACTGCGTCAAAAGAGTATACATAGCATTCTTCACAAATGTTTTCTGCCTCACGAGTTGCATGAATGACTTTCATTGAGGGAATAAAATTCAAAGACCAGCGTCTGTTCACTCGGAACAATCGATTCGAAATATTGTTGTCGCCTGGATGACGAACCGCGTTAAATGCCTCCTCCCCCTTAATCCACATGGGTAAATCGCGTAGGGGCGTTCTACATCTGAATATTTAGCCCAATTTTAATCAATAATCAATGGTAATGTATACCAAGCAGGAATTAATCTATAAACGTGAATCACACGTTACGGGACCGTACTGAGTCAACTCTCGTGAGTTCACGGTCGAATTTGGTTATAACGAGTTGTACTCCGTGACTTCCGATACTCCGAATTACACCCCTCCTTGAAGGTCTCGCATTCACACTACGAGGACGTAACTTCTGGTTTGTAAATGGCCTGGTATATGAAGATCGGGAGACTGGTTTAGGAGCTCCTAAATAGTTAGGAAGCCGTTGTGAAACGGGGGCCAGGTGTCCCAGTCTCGAATCGAGCTGCAGTCAAGAAACCCCTCTGCCTACATTACATACATCGTATACATGTATATACTGTAGTCATGCTAGTGTACGCAGCTGGCCTACGCAGCGTCTTGTTCTCCCGTTCTATGGATTTCCCCAAGCTATTTATGCTTTTCTCTGAAATAACTTTCCACCAATCATTCATTTTTATTGATCTACTCTAGTCGGCGTGTCAGTTCCAGAGCTGTTACGGGTGGTCACATTACTGAAATCAAGCTTCTCAGTTTCACTGCTAACCCTAACCTTTCTTCAAAACATACTTTTAAACGTAGTTTCCAAATATTAAACCCAACTAATTATTTTAATTAACATGCATCTCATTAATAGAATGTCCTGCCTATGACACATGCCACCTAGACCACAATAGACAACTTTGTTGGCTTTATTTCAATAGATACCAGGAAATTACACTTTGTCTACATTTCAAGATTTTCGAGGAGCACACCCCCAGATCACATTTCGAAATGTTGGGGAGCACACCCCCACTAGATAACATTCTGGTTTGTTTTGTTTTTATTTATTGTTGTGCTCTAGATATCAGGAAATTGTACTTTGTTATGCTTACATTAAAAAGTTTTTCGGGAGCATGCCACCCAAACTCCATTTTGTTCTGTATAGAAACCAGGAAATCGTATTTCATTATGCTTATATTATCATATTAAGAATTTTCCGAGAGCGTGCCTCTGTCGGAACCAGTAGATAACTAATAATAACACCGGCCACCGACATGCGCTATTAATATCTATTTGAATTATACATCTTAATACATTAATATTAAGATGTAACATGCAGGATATTTCTTTACAAATATGCAGATTGAAAAAGAAAGAAAAAACGATGTTCGAGACGTAAACTCATTTAGAGTTATCTCCCTTAAAGTAGTTCCGTTGCTAATGACACACGGTACAATAACAATTTGAAGACAGCCATTTCACTGTAGCTTTACGTCTCACTGGAGAAACTATGGGAGAAAATATATCAGTACGATTGGGAATCCTAACTCTGTGAGTATTACAAGTTCTGATGTGCACTGCATTGTTTGTTGAAAATATGGAAGGCAATGTCACAGCGGATAACAGAAGCATATTTCCGCTGGTAACCATTCATAAGCAATGTATCCGTCAACAATGGCTGGAATTGACGCAGATATGACGGTCAGAGTTTTCGGCCTACTGACCATGGAGTTGTTTTATATCGCATATATCCCATGTTGCAAGGATCACAATATACACTTATTCCCCACGCGCTAGTGTGTGTGTGTGTGTGTGTGTATATATATATATCATACACTGTTAGACATGCGATGGTGAGGCAATGGTGTCAATACACCTGTGTAGACAGGGGCGTAGCTTCCTACTATAGGCGGCCACCACTTTTTCCAAAAGTTTAATCACAGTGACACATCCGACAACCCCCAGACCCCCTTATCATTAATGATTCGGCCTACAAATTAATTTAAACCAAGCTACGCCCCTGGTAGATGTCCATACGATGGTGAGGATGTCAATGCACTTGTGTAGATGTCCATGCGATTAGAAAGACGTTGGCTATTGGGTGTACATCTCCATCCGTTGGTATATATGTATGTCAATGCACTTGTGTAGGTGTCCATCACTCACCCGACTTTCATTCGCTCTGTGTTTCTCTCTCTCCCCCCCCCCCCTAAAATCACTAAAATAATGTATGTGTGTGTACAACACCAGGCTAAAAAAAACCACTTCTGTGTTATATCACTGTCTCATCACTTAATCTTCGAGGTGAAGTAAATGTCCCTCGTGAGTTTGGACACAATACAAGGCACTTGTTTCTTGCCGGATGTTGACTGTAGCCTGGACACGGCTCCACTAACACGGGTGAGGACCTTGAGTAGGGAGGTTCTGTCTACAGACATAGTGAGGAACGCTTCAGCGAGGCATCTAATGAACCAGGTGCCGTCATTCCGTCTCCACGCCGAAAAACCTGAAGTATATAATAATAATAAATTATGCATTAATATACCGCCACTTATCCAGGTATAGTCCCTGCTAAATATTCAGAGCACTCAGTCATATGCTTCTTCTAAGAGGATGGTTTTCAGCCAGGATTTGAAACTTCATTATCAGAACTTCGGGCATCAGCTGATAAAACATTCCATAAGACAGTGCCTGCTTTCCTGACTATGTACAGCTATGCATATAGCTACATATACCAGGGCATCCTTTCATAAAGCTTGTGTACTATACAGCGCTCTCGTATAGATCTTTGTATGCGAGAGAGAGAGAGAGAGAGAGAGAGAGAGAGAGAGAGAGAGAGAGGGAGAGAGGAGTAATTTATATTAAGGCAGTGACGAGATCGAGATGTGCATATATTATTGACATATTAATTCCTATTGATCTTGAATAACCTACATTTTATACAACTATAAGTCTCTTGAAATGTCTCAGATCAAGTTACACTACACATACCTGGCGGGGATGCATACATGACAAGGAAATGAGGGTAGATAGGAGCACACAGTGGAGATGGGTTAACTCCCTTTGTCACAACGTCTCCGTCGTTGGAGTCGGCCATTGATTCACAGCGGTTCTCTTCCGGAGATACATGCAATCGTGATGCCCGTATTTCCTGACCTTCGTCTAGCAGGTCTCCTCTACAGGCCTATACAGAGAAGGAGTAGACCTATCATAATAATTATAACAACCGAAAACGATACTACTTAATATTTTGGTGAACACACGTAGTAAAAACACGATAAAAGGATAAACATTGATGATTCCTAAATGTCTTCGGAATATACTGTAAGTATAGGGCATTTCACCCTCAAACACCGGCCATTTTGCCTACTAACACCCATTTGAAGGATGTTAAGTACAGGCATAATAGCCGGGGTTTCGAGCATGAGGGTATTATACGTTGGGTAATAAGACAATTAGAAATACATTTAATATTTGAAACAGTTTGTGAAGTTCAGAGTTATTATGACACTATTTTCGATTGCAAGACGCTCTTTTTAGATATCCAAATATCTTCAATAAAACCAGAACTACTAGTGAAGCATTGATGTTGTTAGTTCTTGTCAAATATGTTAGAGGTATGTTAGTTTCGATTACAAATAAATAATAATAATAACATAAATTCTACAGACAATTATTCCAACCGAAACCAAATTGCTTCCCTCGTCATTTACAGGGATGACACAGAACAAAAATGACACAGCTATATATTACCAGCTTACCTGTACAAAGAACAATCTTGGTTTTCCTCGAAGCCCAGGACACTTAGCATCAGTGAAGAGTTCCACCAGGACCTTGGTGAGGACAAGGTCGCCGTCAGATCCCATGATGGCGTCCTGACATGCCATGTCACCTGGGAGTGCCACCTCGTTGCCATGGGAACATATGACACAGGCAAAGCAGTCGGCCTTGGCGTGATCAGGGAAGTTAGCAACTGTAGTGTAGAAGTGATGAAAAATCATGAAACTAGTATTAACGTAAAAATTATTTATGTTTCATAAACTGAGTATATGGGTGAGTGCTATCTCTGATATGTAAAAATACTCGGTAAGTATTACCCTTTATCCAATCAGTATAACCTATAATAAGTGTGTGTGTGTGTGTGTGTGTGTGTGTGTGTGTGTATGTGTCTGTGTGTGTGTGTGTGTGTGTAAACTATCGTACGGAACGTTCTTCGACATGTAATTGTCAAATATTAATAAGAACCAATTCATATTATGAAAATTGGCAATAACCCGTAAATTAGCATTTGCCGTATGTATATATCGTTAGTATATGCCATGGTCTTAAACATTTGTTACATTTTTCGTTGCAATCCATTACGAAAAATGTAACAAAAAGAAATATTGTTACATATTTCGTACATCATGTACGAACAATGTAACAAAAAACGTTTTGTTGCATTTAATATAAGAACAATGTAACAACAATTGGTATTGTTGCATTAATGTACGAAATATCATGTAAAATATTCGCTACTAATACTAGAAATGTGTTAATTTAGCTATAACATAGAGTGTTTATATATCACGCACATATTGCTTTTCATTGTCGACACGTAGGCCCGGCTATTTGGTCGTATTTGAAGTCCGACAATCTCGTGTATCAATGTCCAGTTGTTCTGGTCAACGTGTGAAGATTCAGTGTGATGTCAGTCCAGCGATTTGAGACCACGCGTTAACTGACCATCCCTGCACTATGTTCCAGTTCCCCGACCCCTCAACAACAGACACGGTCGTGTTTACCCGCCTCGTTGAAGTCCCGATAAACAAATAAGAAATTCGTGTTTTCCTCAAATCGTAAAATAAACCTCTGAACTTTGGAGTTTAATCTTAGGAACACTGGCGTGTACGAACGTGAGGGGACCCGCCTGTCCTAGTTGTTTCTCCGGAGAGGGCTTTCTTAAAGTTTGTTTCACGTGACAAAATCGCGCGCGATGAAGGTGACGATTGTCTGAGAACAACAGCGAGGCCCTATAGAGGTTGCCGATGTATATTTTTTTTAGGTCCTATCATACGTAATATGGGTTCTAACGGTATTATCCCATTGATTCCGAAAACATAACCCAGTATAACTTCACATATGAGAGACGACACACCTGTTGCAAAATATATGCAAGGATGACGCGTATTGCCTTCAAGAACTAAAACGTATAACATTCGTGAATTATTTCGTGAGGTTTTGTCGTCATCGGCTTTTACCTGTAGACACCTTATAGGGCCCCTGATAATATTAGAAGTTTGACATTGGAGTTGGCATCACAAAACAACGCAATGTCGTTTAGGAATACGAAGAACTTTTCGTACAGACATTACACGCGGTGAATATGTGAAGAGGAACACTTTTTGTTCCCGGTAAAACGACCTAAATCGGATTTATATTGCATCTAGGACACCGTAAGTAACAATTCTTTTCCATTGCAATTTATCTAATGTTGGTTTGAGTTACGTCACTGTTTACTATGATGCTTAAGTATATACATGTTGTTGAAGCATGCTGTGCTGTTATCAATTCATGGTAATAATTGTTTGTTTATCGTCTTAACGCATATTCCGATTTTGCATTTTTGCTTATATATGTACTTAAAAAAAAAATTGAATTGAGAAGTAGATGTGTTGACTTGCACAGTCGATAATACTTGCACATTCGATAATACTAATATATTAGATTCGTTCTGATGTACTAATTAGGAATGGTGATTTTTCTTTTGTTATATTCGATTTGAAGTTCATCTACTCTACGTTTCCTTCTAGATCGCCAAGTCTATACCAAACACAGAGAAACAATGTTACTTTCGACAGGAATACAATAACGTAATCGCAACGACCTCCAACTCAAGCCCAAACGCAAGTGGGTTCGTACTACTCCGGACATCATAACACATCCTAAATTTACTGCAATCAAGCCGATATTATACAATTCCTTTCTTGCAACCTCCGATTCAAGTGACAATCTAGGACGATACAAAATACCTCTTCACCTAGACAAGATTGATTCTTCCTTGAAAATGTTGGATGATTCCAAGTGAACAAATACGCACACATTGACAATGACGAGGGAGGAGTTTTCCCACACTTCTTCGGACTCGCATTCCAATCTGGAGCTGTCTAACATCGTGCATCTGAATGACAATGGTTTCTCCAACAGCACGACGGCCAGACCCACTACAGTCCCCACCCAGCCACCACAGCCACCCCAGCCACCCACAGTGCCACTTCCGTGTTCCAGATACAGGTATTCCAGTAAGTAAAATATTACGCCTGTATTCTACAGAAGTAGGTGGCGACCCATCCTCCAAGCTCTGGCCATTATCATGCCTACTTAACATCCGTAAAATGATACTAGAAAATCTATATCTTTATCACGGTCCCAAGTTACCATCCTCGAAATCCAGGCCATTATGCATACTTAAAAGATGTATTGGACGGATGTTAAGTATGCATAATGGCTGGAGCTTCGAGGATGGTAAACGACCGTGAAAAAGATATACGTTTTAAAGTAGCACATTACCCATACACACACCATACACTCCAATGAACTGACATCAGAAACGGCAGAACTACACTCTACTTAGAATCTGCATCATTCTACATAGAGTGACTAAAAATGTAAATTCTTCGTCATTCACCACATTCACCACATTCACATAATAATATATACATGTGGGGGCCTATTCTCAAAAGGTTCTTACGATTTTCTCAGCCTAAGAACGTGCGTAACATTTTCATAGGCCTACTATACGAATCTCTAATATTGTCGTACGATCGAGGACGTTTCGAGGACAGGGTCCCTGCTTGATAAAACAAAGAATCTGCACACGTCATACACACGTCATACGTCATACACACGTCATACATGTTGCAGATTCTATGTTTTATGAAGCTGAGCTATGGTGAGTGAAGATGATCTACGGCGAATGATGCACAATTTAAAGTCTCGATGACTCACGCTATGTTGAATGATGAGTGTGATCATATGCATGTTTGAATATTAATGAATGTTGGATTGTTTCTCATTAGTGAGAATGAGTGATCTTTGTTCTAAATAATGCAGCCAATACTAATATTAAAGTTACATGTCACGTGGACAATAGACATGTGTTCCACACAGTAACTGGAATATTGACCATACTTTCTACACGTATGCCCGTTCTTGTAACAATATGGTATGTATATAATAACTAGTATATATATGTGGACATTAAACAAGTTCATTCAAATCCGTGTTACTCAAAGAATACGGATACACATGAGAACAAAGACATTATCTCTCTCTCTCTCTCTCTCTCTCTCTCTCTGTCTCTCTCTCTCTGTCTCTCTCTCTCTCTCTCTCTCTCTCTCTCTCTCTCTCTCGTTTCATATCTTTCCAACAGATGTTACAAGTAGCAATCTAACACTAAATCAAAATTGGCAGACAAGCTAATCATCAGAGAACGTTTTGACAATGCAATCGCATCGATAAAGCAACTTCCATACGATATCTGCTGTTATAATTATCCACGAGATTAATGCTTAAGAAGAACTCAATTTGAACACGAAGATCGATGTTACAAACTTCTCTTGCTTGTTTGAGAAAAAAAATTAATTAAATTAGTAGTACAAGGCCACTATGGATACAAACGTACTATTGGACGAAACGATAGACTAATACTATAAGATGTGTGTGGTGATAATTACACCCTGACAGGCTTATTCGGTGAAACGGCTTAATAGCTTATACTGAACTGTGGCCATAACTAATGCGGTTAGCAATCACGAGAGGTTGAATATAGACATTATTAATTTAGATCAGTCTATAAAACTAAGATTAAGAAATATTAGCAGAAATGCCCACAGAATGTTATAATCGGTAAACAGAAGTAAAAGTAGCTGTGCATCATTATCAGCTTGGAGTTGACCTCTTCTCTGGCAGTCATATGAGCACCGACAGTGTCTTCTCCAGGAAGCGACGTGACAGAAACTGACAGAATGCACTAAGACTGGGCTCAACCGTGTCACTGTTAGATTCAATTTCAGCGAAGCTTGAGATCCATAGCGAATCTACAGGCTGGGCTTTTATAGCAGATGCCATATTACTGTCAACACCGGAATTATAGACGTGCGACACTTCGCTCTCTGAAACGTCAATATGACATGTTGCGAGGCGTGACGAGTGAGAAGTGATGGATATCAAACATGCCAGAATATTGATTTTTATTAGTACTTTCAGTTATATACAGATTTTAATTAAAGAAAACCTTTTCCCCAAACACACCGCTCTCTTTGTGTCTAATTGCTCCAAGTTTAATGGAATCTTACTTTTTAACGGACACAAGCAGTTGGTTTTAAAACAGTTGTACATTGTCCTCATCTAGCAGCAACTCTACTTCTCATGGAATAACTTACTAAGTAATCTAGTCATGTTCTCATCAGCCACCTCTACCAGTACCCTGGAATCCAATAGTTAGTCCCAGCTAGTATATCTGTGTCTCATCTGGCCATAGTTCTACAATTACTTTAGTATCCACTAGCTCCAACAATATACTAGGCATCTCGTCTATTCTATCTCTACCAGTTCCCTGGTATTCAATAGTATCCCCAGATGAAAGTTAAAGCAGTACACTGGTATGCAATAGCTAGCCTCGACTAGTATGTGTCTCGTCTGGATAGCTCTACAACTACCCTGGTATCCTATCCAATAGGCCCAACAAGTGTAATGTGAGTGTGTGAGTGTGTGTTTGTTTGTGTGTGTGTGTGGTCTCCCAGTACGCTGGTATCCAATACTTAGCCCCATCTAGTATTTGTCTCGTTTGCTGATACCTCTACCAGTGCCATGATATCCATAGTACCATCTAGTACATGTCTCGTCTGTTGGTATCTCTACACGTTACCCTGGTATCTAATAGTTTACAGTTCCAGTAATATCAACCCACACCGTTTGGAATAGTCCGGTACGGGTCGTAGCCTAGGTGATTCGTCATGCAAAATACAAGCAAAGACAATGAAATCGCTTAGTGTGAAAGTTGAGCACTCGTAGATCTATTAAGGAACGTGCAGAGTCCAGGGCCTGGAGGGTTAATTGTCTTATTCTCAGGTGACATCGAACACAGCCATAGCCCGTCATGAAGAATTATAAAGGTTCAAATCAATCAATAATTATCTTCATAAAAACTTTTTTAAATCGTGTAATCTTGCGAAGAATGGTAAGACAGCCTACATTCGCATCCACCATTTGTCCTTCAAGTATATACCGCCATGTTATTATTTTTGGAGAAGTACCATTGCAAAATATTGATACAAGTTATGCATTATTCATTGTATAAGCACTTAGAACGTCGTCAAGTAATATTGTGTTATTATGAAAAATCTACTGGAGATTTTCCATTTATTTCTAAGCCACAATCACTTACTTGGTATTTACATCAGTGAACTTGGATAAGGATAAATGCATGTACTGAAATGTTGAGTTTAATACTCAGATAGGTAAACATAATTCCAAGTAATTACATTTACCATGTTCATGTTGTCGCTTCAAAGTTTGCATATTTAAATAAACACATTATGAAGAGTAAGCAACCTTTGTCAGTGACAAGATATTACTTGTTATAGAGCCATTATACCTGGCTCACCATGCTCTGTTACATTAAACACAGATCACTGTAACCCGCAGTGAAATCAGTTTGAAAACTGGAACTCGGAAGCCTATTTTAGCGTTATAATACTAAAGCTACCAGTGTGTAACCCGTATTCCTAGCACTATTGGAAATTGTCGAGATTAGCTCCGGCTATGATTGCGTGTCTGTTTTGTAGAAGTAAGAACGGAATGGTCATTTCAGATCCGTAGGGATATTACTAAATATTAAAATCAGACTTGGCTATTGGTGGTTGAGTTTAGCACCAGCTCAAAAGTATATTAAATTGAATGCCAAAATATGAAATTCTCCTTGTAGTGAATTAGTGTCACGTGATGTATTAATAGTACATCAAATATTTATCAAATAATACATAATATATGTAAATAATTGTCAAGTAATTCTCTCAAATGACTTCCATTTCATTGACAACACTTATGAATATAGCAAGAAATGTTAATACCACGAAGTCAAAGTTCAAAGGTCAATTTGTGAATGATACAGCGAAGAAGTGATAAACCAAATTTGAGATATGCCCATGCTCGTACATTTAGATATGAAATGGTGGCCATTCTATGTAATAAAGAATGAAGGAATTTCACTTCCAAGGAATAAGAACCAAAGTTGACTGTAAATCATTTTCAATAACCATGAACCTTTGATATTATCATTCCATCATCTCAATGTGGGATTTCTCCAAATGTTTCCTTGGAAGAATTGCACTTTACGCACTCTCTAAAGGGTAGTTCTGAGATTAAATCATTTCTAATTTATAGCAACTGTCTCGGATTTGTGGTAAAACGTAACCGCCATCTAGACCAAAGGCATACATTACAATTATTACACATTGCAATTATTACACATACGTGCCCACTTGTTGAGAAATATCACCAATATAACTTGGGGAAATTACTATTGCTATTAATATGTTATTGGTAGTGTTATAAAGCACGCCTTTGTTTTTATTCCCATGACGTCGAACAAATGGTCCAAGGAAGAGGAGTACCACAAGCATTGTTCATCACAGATAATCAATATGTAATCAATGTATCCTTGTGACGTACAGATTACTACTTCCTAATAGCATATTTTCCTGACCAACTTCTATTTTATTTACGTACAACAACCTTATCAAGACGCTTGGTCTACATACACGGAGGAGGTCATTTCCGGAAGCGGCTCATTTGAAATACAAAGAATGGCGTCTAAAAATATTTCCTCCCACAATGTCCTGATCTTCACTTCGTCCACTAAGCTGACAAACGCAGTTCTGGTTCTAATACACCTCATCAATGATCATATTGATTTTTATAAAACACGCGTTGCCTGAAGTGAAACTTTACAAGACTTCCGTTAACATTTGGCTCCACCATGGGGTGAATTTTTTTTAACTATTACATTTTGAAACATGTTCGCCATTGTATCAGCGGACATTTAATTCGTTTAGTAAAATGGACAGCAAGTCGACCTCATGTTTTTCATTGCTAATATTCGTAAATGAAAAGTAATCTAACGTCATCGTTTTTCAGTAACTACAGAAACTACATCTGCCTCAAAGTAAAGCAGTCGCGCAATGTCTCACACTGACGGTTAAATCTTCGAAACTGAATTGCCCATGTATTTGTGATGTGACGTAAATGAATATTACTTTTGGTAAAGCTCATTGAGAGCAAACAGATGCTACGTAAAATACATCCAGTACGTCAGTAGGAATAAGTTCATACAGTTAACCCTTTTCTTGCTGAAGGCGACTGAAGATGTCCATATTTTGCATCGATTTCAATAAAATTGTACTGTGAAAAAAAATTTAAGAATTATATGATAATGACATTATAAATGTTTTTATGTCTTACATCCGCTTTCAGGTTTGTTTAGCTTATATCATGGTTTTCGGTTATTACTGCTGGAAGAAACTAGCAAAACCTGTAGCGCATAACGTTACGGAGAATCATCCGAGAACAGGCTTGTACCAACGAACCCAGGAGGCCAGTTGTACTGCAAATATAGACACGCACAGCCATCCTGTTGAGACTGCAGGAAATGTGGACATTGATAAGCTATTGATAACTGACCCTCCTGTCGAGTGTGGGATAGCTAACGTACGTGGAACTTGGTGAGTTGTTGATGCCTGACCCTTCTGTCAAGATTGTGTAGGAAAAGTAACGTACGTGGAACTTGATGAGTTGTTGATGCCTGACCCTTCTGTCAAGATTGTGTAGGAAAGGTAGCATACGTGGACATTGATGAGCTATTGATACCTGACCCTCCTGTCGAGTGTGGGATAGCTAACGTACGTGGAACTTGATGAGTTGTTGATGCCTGACCCTTCTGTCAAGATTGTGTAGGAAAGGTAACGTACGTGGAACATGATGAGTTGTTGATGCCTGACCTTTCTGTCAAGATTGTGTAGGAAAGGTAACATACGTGGACATTGATGAGCTATTGATACCTGACCCTCCTGTCGAGTGTGGGATAGCTAACGTACGTGGAACTTGA
>JAUTBT010071565.1:0-13651 GCA_032361225.1 Lepetodrilus schrolli
CATACGTATTGCTCACTGAATGGCTCGCGTATTAATACATAGAATACATATGCATATGTATTCTCCATTGAACGCACCCCAGGTCAGACAAGAGTTTGAGCTACAGTGACTGCGTACACACCTCGGGCAGAGACCGGCCTCCAGCCATACAGAGGAACTCCAGTACATTATCCACACAGCCGGAGTCGGACATCCCGTCCTCCACCACTGGGTACAGCTTCTGCAGCTGGTCGGCGTACACCTTGCTGTGCATCACGCCCTCCCGGGCCTTCATCAGGTTCACGTTGCCTCGCAGTGTGTTGATCTCACCGTTGTGTGCCAGATACCTGCAAGTCAACACCAGTTATGTGTATACTCTTTAAAAATATTTGTCAAAAACATTATATTTTTAGAGTCGTAGAGACTGTGTAGTTAAAGTGTTCTGCTTTCGAACATTCTGCTTTTAGTCTTATTGCCTAAGTTAAAAATTTAAAGTATGGAGTTGATGGCTGTCAGCATCCTATAATAGTATAATATTGTTGCCATTAACATTCTCGTAATATTTTCTTAGTTGGGTTTCTGACCATGGAATTTGTATCTGTAATCAATGGCTGGTATTGACGAACCAATGATGATAACTGCAAATGGGAAAAGAAAATTCTGTGGACATTGTGACTGGGTCTCCAGGGCATGTCTGAACTCAGGACATTTGGCTCTAAAGTCCAATTCATTGACTGCATTTGTATTATAGCGAACTGGATGTGTAGATAACTGTACCATCTGCCAGGTAGATTTAATGCCTTGCAACTTGGTGTTCCTAGATGGTTGTGTTCCTAAATCTTGGTGTTTCTATATTGTAGTGTTTCTAAATGGTGGTCTTTCTACATGTTGGGTGTTCCTACATGGTGGTTTTCCTACATCATTGTGTTCCTACATGTTGGGTGTTCCTACATCATGGTGTTCCTACATGGTGGTTTTCCTACATCATTGTGTTCCTACATGGTGGTTTTCCTACATCATTGTGTTCCTACATGGTGGTATTCCTACTGCTTGGTGTTCCTACATCATGGTGTTCCTACATGGTGGTTTTCCTACATCATTGTGTTCCTACATGGTGGTATTCCTACATCATTGTGTTCCTACATGGTGGTATTCCTACATCATTGTGTTCCTACATGGTGGTATTCCTACATCATGGTGTTCCTACATGGTGGTTTCCCTACATCATTGTGTTCCTACATGGTTTTATTCCTACATGGTCGTATTCCTACAGCTTGGTGTTCCTAAACGGTGGTGTTCCGACATGGTGGTGTTCCTACCTCTGAGGATGAGCTCTCTCCCAGCTGGGGAAGGTGTTTGTAGAGAAGCGGCTATGAATGAGGGCGATGTGCGTCTCATAGTCAGGATCCGTCATGTCGTAAAAGTAGGTCCACAGCTGATCTGTGCTCAGCAGGCCCTATAACAGACAACAAGACATCAAACCCAAAGATTACGATACTTTTTTAGTATGATTTCATACTCAACTCAAGGTTTTGTTCACAAATCCCCATATAAATGTTGAGTTTGAGCACGAACATTTGCACTACATAGATGTTTAGCACGTAACTGGCGAGTTCTTTCCAAAGGACTCATGATGCAGATTTTGTCTTTTCCCTAAAGTTCCTAATACAATTGTATCAATGAAGAGTTGGTTTATCATGTAAAAGTTGCGATTGAACATTTTCCCAAGACTTCTAGAAGTTTGTCTCACCTTGTAGACGATGATCTCGTGATGCAGACTGCAGATGAAGAAGCGTCTGTGATCGGTGGGGATGTGGTGAGACGCATGCTTCCTCAGCAGGTACATCTGGTGGTAAAACAGTGGTTAGCACAGGGAGATACTGTACACATTTAGTGGGCAAGCACAATCTCATTAAAATACAAGCTCTGAAATTGACGCTCAGATATTTGGACACTCGCTGTTTCCCAATAGAATGTCAAAATGTTTAAGGAGTGATTGAAGGCGTCTACAGTGTCTATTATTATATTTTCCACATCAATACATCAGGCCCCCATTCCACCGAACGATCATAGCGCTACGTGAGTCCTATATGTTCAAATGGAGTAGCGCTACGATCTATGTTCTATAATCTATAGTTCTATGATCTACGATCGTTCTGCGAAACGTGGGCCTGAAAGTTAATGAGGCACTGCTCTGTTTTCACTAAATGCCTCAAGATGCTGTTGGTGATGTGAAAATAATGCATTCGATAAACATTTCTATCGATGTTTTCTGTATTTGGAAGATAAAGATAATAAATAACAGAGATTAACGGTACAAGAGCTAGGTTTTTATGCTATATTTTATAGTATTCAGCAATATCAGGAATATTTGTATATGATAACTGCAGACTGTGTACTGGTGCATATAAATGTGATTCAACAATTAACAACATAGCAATACTTAAAATACACAATAGGGTATGGGAATAAACCTAAAATTACAACGATAAACAGGATATTCAATGATAATTAATGATAAACATGTACTTCTATATTTTGATTCATAAACAAATACAACATTGCATTAAGGAAAATATAACCATATATAGCTAGTTAAATGTTAGTGCAGAGAAATTAAATTTATGATAAATGAAAGACAAATCAGAAGACATTAAGTCACACAAAACTTCACCGATGAATTTTATCTCATTTATTACAATCAATTCCAGTACAGCACTTGTGTGTACTATGATAAGCTATTGCATTGTACTGTAGTAACCTATTTACTGTCTATTGTACCTAGGACCTTTTTAGTTCATAATGCACAATAAAATATGTTTAAAACATTCGATTGCATTTAGGATTAAAATGACATTAATTCACTATTATGAGTGATTCAGACCTAAAGACAGATCCCACAAATGTAGTTTCTCTTCACTTAACTTTTACACAAATTACTAATAAAAATTATCACACAACCAATTAAGCAAACAAATCATTATATACATGTGAGAAGTACATACCAGTGCGATAAAACATAATTAATGTCAAGAGAGTAGAAAATTGTTAAAAACTAATGATAGATTCTAGTGTAAGTGAATGAAAAAAATTAAAATATTTCCTGTAGTATTTTAGTAACATAAAATATAAATAATTGTGACAAAAAAATGTCCACATAGATCTAATAGAAAATTAAAATAACTAATTATCGATAAATATAATATTTTCCACAGTACAATATATTTCAGTATTCTTGTGGTAATCATGTTTTAGCGAGATAGGAACTTGCAACCTAAGAATCGCAAGCCATAGATGGTAAAGATGAACCAAGGAACATACATTGCAGCCAAATACCTTGATTCTCCAGGTCGAATTCTACTTTGTAGTCCAATATATTAACCATTAAACTATTCAGATTCTATGAATTCTAAAATAAAACTAATACTAATGTGGACAAATATGGTGTAAGAGCAAAGTGCAGAACATTACACCATGACTGCAATCACACTACCTACCTGTGCCGCTAAAACATCCTTTGATCGGGATAAAGAAAAAAATATACACATAATTGTCCATTTACAGCTTCCACGGAAGGACAACGGTAAAACTATATTTAACCCAAGCAAGCCAGTCCAAGCAAGCTACCATATATATAGGTTTAAAGGTGCACTACATGAGTGAATGGTCGCATGAAGGATTGAAGCGAACACAGGCTTAGTGACATGAATTTGCACATATGATGTCAAGTAGTTCGCTTTGTGTTGATTTGCATCCAGTGTGCAATGATATAACAACCTGCATTTCCACTATTCGTCATGAAAATTTGTTTGCAAATTGGTGTATAGTATGTCTAACCCATAATGCAGTATTAATTATTAATGCTGTTTTAATTAGAAGCAGTCATTTGATTAAGAATTTTCATCAGGAGCTTATTTAATGCAAGTTAAAGGTACAACAACCAAGCATTTACAAACAACTGCTGACTGAAATTTAAAGCCAGCATATATATATCCACAAATGTGATAATTTACCAAACCTAAACTAAATTAATGGACGTTATGGGAATAACAAAGCTGATTATCACCCAATAACTGACATAATTACCTGTCTATGAAATTCCTCTTTATCATCTGCACCAGTGACGAACACCTGAAAGTCAAAAACAGTCAGATAATTTTCTATTTTTCTAAAATTTGGAATACAAACATTATTAGGAATGGATGAAACTTCATCATGACCGATCTAAGATACTAGAGTATGGTGTGGTTGATAGTGTCGAATACTGCATGGTGTGTTTTCTAAATAGACATAAACATAGGCAAATTTACTATAATTTTCCAACTGGTTTCCGTGACATATGCATAGGTACATCAATAATCACTGAATTGAACATTGAGAAGTTCAGGAAAAGTCGACTAAAAAAATATGAAACAAAGAGAGATAACTCTTGATTCTTATTGGTATGGGGGTGTGCTTATACAGGCAGCTTGATATAATAGTGAAGTATATAAAACATGATATTGTTCACTCAACAATAGAATGTACCTCACAATACCACATGTGCCAATTTCCTATGTGATTTGAGAATGTCAATTTGTCCATTTTTTTTACACTCTGATGCTGGGATAGATACCATTTGCTCTGTGTCGAGAAACTGAACGCTGCAAATTTTAACTACCCATAGCCAAATTTGGGGATGTTACACTATGAGAATATGAACATTTACAGTGTATATTCAGATTGAACTTGTGTTTGCTGTGCAGTATCTATTCTCAAAGTTGATCCGATACAAGACAATACAACAGATTGGAGGTCACAAAACCTGTCCGAGTACGATTTCACGCTCTACTCAAATGGGGATTTGTGAACAAACTTTTGAGTTGAGAAAGAAATTTATTCAAAATAGTATTGTAATCTATGGGCCAGACATCCAAGTACCATTCAAACTCAGGATCTTTTAGTGTAGGCCTGTCCACTTCGAATATACTATCCTGTCCTATAATGGTCACAGCTGCCATCTTGTATTCATGAACACAATGAAGTGAATTGATGGCAGCGCATTATAAAATAATCTACTCCTGTCCTTTCTTTTTGTACATCTCTCGTAACCTCCAATTCCATACGATTTTCACGTCGACTTGACTTGGACTAATTGATGTTTAACCCAGTGTTTATTGTCAGCATGTTACCATGGTCACTACATTAATAGCGTGATTTCCCCAACCGTACGATGTTGTAACGTATTTTAGAACAAATAAATATCCAACTATTGTGAAGGATGTTTAAAGATGTTTACAATTAATTTCCCAGTGTAAAACACCCACATAACGCTAACTGCTTTATATGTTTAGGACTGGACTATTGTGTGTATATGCTGAAAAAGAAGGACGTTTTAGTTTCCATGGAAACATATGCAGACAAACCAGTAATTCAATTCTCACTAGGATCTCGTAGCCGTGGCTTCGAATGTGATCACATGAATACGGCATGTCAGCATAGCTGAAAAAATATGTGGAATTACGCAATGGCATACACATATTATAATATGCAGTTTCATTACGATGCAATGAGAAAGTGATTTGGTAGGTATGGTAATAGGAAAGTATCTTTGTCTACAGGAAATATACATTTAATTACAAACTGTTGTAAATGTATGAAACATGCCTAGGCTTATTCATTCGTGAATTGCAGCCATTGTTGTATATCTCTTGTCATAAAATTAACATATTGGTAATGTGAACTTGTTTGTACATGGGCCGATGGCCTCTTATTACAGAAATAAAAGATTGATTGAAGTATCATTGTCTTAAAATGTTGACCTAAATGACAGTGATCGGGTCGAAATTGAGATGCATTCCCATTACACTCTTATTAAACATCGTGCTCTAAGGGAATCAACTTCCAATTAAGATATTGAAAGATGTTACTTTAAATCACATGCTTCATCAGAGTCAGAAAAGATCTGCTCTTTCAATAATAAAATGCTACGATTCATTTATAGGAATTCATAATCAATGATTTAATGTATTTATTAATAAAGCTTTTGAGAGTTGGTGATATAAAGTATGTATGTGAATCATGAGATAAAAGTTGAGTGTATGTGCTAAAGTAACTGGAATTAAAAAGCTGTTGAAAATTAGATGATAATCACATAATATGCAACACAACTATTAGGTAATCTCAGTAGTAGTGTTGGTAATGGCCAAAGGTTATTTTTTTAATTTTATGTAGTATGTCAAGAAATGGGATATTGTTCATGTAGCCTTGCTACAAAATGTAGATAAATAACATACAGTTGTACTTTCATTTCTCAAAATTGTTGAATTGTGCTGTGAAAATGCCATTATTCATGCATTGGGTACAGTCACTTCTTAGAGCTGGTACCTCAACCTTTGTATCTACGATGACCAGCTATCATGTAATAATATAGTTACCATGGTTGTATTGCGCAAGCATATTATTCACATGTGCTTAATAAAAAAAATTTTAAATATTACTTTAAAGGAAAATGTCCAAAAAAATGTATAACAATTGTCACAATCTGGTTTGTTAACCCCGAACATATTTATTTATTTATTTATTTATGTCTTGTCTTGATTGTACTTTTATGAGAATAAATATTGCCACAATTATCTAGTTGGATACTTTAGCATAAAGAAATAAAATGTATATATTTAGTTAAATTTATTTGACCATTATGCAAGAAATACAAGGTAACAAATTAACTAATGATAATTCTTTTTTTTTTTACTTGTACTATTACTAATGGTGCAATAAAATAGCAATGATATAAAACAGTTACCGGTACCTTTAATGCTGGTATTGCAAGAGTTTTAATGTATGATAGTAATATGCTTTGCTGGGTAAATATGACGATAACATGATGTGAAGATGATGTTGATGATATCAAAATGATATTAAAATGTATTAAGATGATATCAAAATGATATAAAAATGATGTCAAGAAGTAACACATGTACACAGCTAATGCAGACTGACACTTGTCGAATTCATGTTGAACTTGTATTTCATCACAATTAAAGAAACTCTTTAATGCATAATTCAACTGAAATAGCAGTTTGAAGCAAGCTTCGTATAACTTAGAGTGAAATGTGTATTTTTCAACATGAATTCAATGAATCTAGATCTCTGCAATACAAAACTATCAATTTAACTCTTTCAGTAAAATAGTAGACTGATTTGGTGAGGTATTTTAAAAACATGATAGACAGTAAAGGGAGATAAGCAAGAAACGGAATACTGACCTGGCGAATGAGTGGCTCCATGGTCCGAGCAACTCGACCAATCACATTTGTGGCTACAGGGACTGTACGCCATGCTAATATCTGTATGGATAGAATGCTATTGTTGTGAATACATGACACCCTGGTTGTTGGCAATGGTACTAGAGGAAATTTAGTACGTTTTTCCTTTCATGATGTAAATTTGTTTATGTATATATTTTTCTCCATTTTCATGTGATATTTAAAAAAAATTACATAAATTGAGTCAATCTAGAAAAATAGTGTGGTATGTAACATCTGAGAAAATACTTCTATCTGGGGTAGAATGAATGACTACATGTTAATTTTTCTTATGCTTGTATTTTCACATCTCATTTATTGCACATCCAATGTCAGACACATTTGGTGGTAAACAACTAACAGAAATAAACACATCAATAAAGGTGGATCATGTATAATGCAGTGATCAACACGATTAGGTGGGACATAAATAACCTAGTTGATTTCAGGGAGGTAACTTGCAAAGTAACAAAATAATGATAGAAGTGCCCATAAAATATACTGGGGTAGACTTTTACATCTTAACATTTCCTTTTATATAAATATTTTGTTATAATGGATAATGATGTTTTTTAATTGCTGTTGTTTGCTGTAGGTGTGTTTAATACTTACTGAAATGATATCTATATAAATTTGCTGTATTACCAATAAGTGAGCCAATATGGTGTGTGTTTATTATTGTTTTACGTCACAGTGGGAATCTTTCACCCATACATGACGAAGAGCCAATATGTAAGATTCTTGTAATATGTTACATTATATTATTAATAACAACTACATGTACTGTGCAAGCCTCTGATATAATATCATCTAATTGATGACATACACGAGTGTAATATTTTTATCATGTAACTTTGCTATTTCCTTAAGAGTTTCAAAGATATTTTACAGCAGAAAGTTCGTTAGCCAACTTTCATGAATGCACACGCCATACTACACAGCAGCATTAGTTTCCTCCATTTTTTATTTATTTAATTTTTTTTTGATTGGGGTTTTAAGTCGCTTTCAAGATTCTTTCACTTATATCACAACTTGTCAGTTTAGGGCAGGAGATAACCCGCAACATCCGTAGCGCTGAATGTTGCAGTAAACCTGCGAGCATCGGCTGGCACAGACCAAGGATGATAACTGCATTGCCACTCTACAGACATCGCATCCTATCAATATGGAGTCAGAAAGGTAACTTTCGCGAACAATGATGCCGTGCCCCCCATGGCGGGATTTGAACCTGGAAGTCCAACGTTCTACCACTGCGCTACCACCCACCCACAGTTTCCTCCAAGAATATTATGTATTTTTTCTTCCGTAACATAGTAGCTAGTACTCTATTTTTCAATTTTTCCAAGTAGTTCAAGGGGGTTAATGGCAACATTCCTAAATGCATGAGTGCTATGTGATGAATGAAATGTTCTCGAAATATAATTCCTAATAACGTGATAATAAACATTTAAAGTGACTCAAACAAATGTGGCCAATATAGTGTGACTTTACATATGCCGTGTTTATTATTGATATGTAATATATAGAGCTATATTTGCAAGAATCAACACTTTCAGGCATGAAATGCCATGCAAACTCAATTAAATAAATCCTTTTAGCGGTCAATGATAAACAATCGATTGTTTTGAAAATGGTGGCTATTCATGGGGATTCCCTTCTATGTTAGTCATGTGGTTAGAAGAGTATGCTGTAATTGGTCCTCAGTCAGCCGGTTGACAGCTGTGTGGTATTCAAATTACCAAAGGTACCACTGCATGTTTATAGACAGAAATGACCCAGCATTTCACACACTCCTGCTCACATAGCAGTTTATGTAAATAAACTAACTGACTGCCCGGAAAATGACCCGATTTATCAATAGCAGATCATTTGGAAGGAAATCAATCACTGTACATGATGTAGTTCTTTAGGTTTATACGATAAGAATTTTCTATTTGAGTCACTTTAAATGTAAAACATCTCTATAAGAATCTGTCATCATTAAAAAGACTGTAGTTCCTCTTGACCAATACTGCCAAGATTGTTGACCTGTCTCCTGCATTATTAATAACAAAAATATCCATTGAGTTAATTAGATCCATAGTCCTAGTCATTAAATAACAAGATATTTAGTATACATCCAACTAGTGATTTACATGAATGGATAAATCAGCACAACAAAACAAACCAATCCTTCACCGTAAAGTCATTATGAGAAAGCTCCAGCTGACACTTCACCGTAAAGTCATTATGAGAAAGCTCCAGCTGACACTAACACAAATAACAATATTTACACATAGAGTCATTCACACCACACACATGCCAAGCACAACCTTATTTACAAACAAGTAATAGTACCGCTATTGTTTACTCATAGCACCAATACACAGGCTTGTGAATGCCTGAGAGCACCTTGCACAGGCTTATTTTTGTCAATCTACACGTCTATATATAGAGCTAGCTGCATGCAGTACTGGTAGGCAGGCAGGAAGTCCCTCACTGGTCAAGCATTCACCCTGGCAGTGGTCAACCTTGGTCAATGACCCATACATTTGTAACTGGACACTACATTACATAGAGAAATGCCAGTGGTGTTCAGATATGTGTGTACATACACCAACTTGACCTGTCTGCTATTGACTGCAATCTCGAAGCCAAGGGCCTCCTATTAATTGTTTAGAAGGTTAATCTATTAACTCTCTCCCTGCTGGATTAGACAGGCACCGCTCTTTATGGCATCTCCGGTTGCCTTCAGCTTGGAGAGGGTTAATCAGGAGTATTCTAGTTATCTTGTACGGCCATGCCATAGGTGGATAGGTGTAGAACAACAACCATGACGGAACTACTATCACCCATAATCACAGACAGACAGACAGATAGATAGAATAGACAGACAGACAGATAGACACACAGGCAAATATATAAATGGCATTACTACCCATGGAGTTAGTGAAATTAGTGCATATTCAATACAATTCAAGTCAATTCAATACAAACCCAATGAATATATCCTTTTACCAGGCAAATATATAAATGGCAACTTGGGTTGCATTGCTACCCATGGAGTTAGTGAAATTAGTGCATATTTATTCATTAACTGGGGTATGAGCAAGCTTTTGAACCTGGAGTTAGTCCAATATAAATACAAACATTATTCTAATATAGACAGACAGACAGACAGACAGACATACAGAGACAGACAGACAGACATGCAGTTTTAATTGGGTCATTCATATTAATAAGTCAATTCATAATCGAAGAACTTTACATAGACATAAATTTAATGTATTTCAAGTGTTTTGTATGTGTACCTTAAGACCAAACTCTGTGGCCATGTCTGTGAACATTTTCTCAGCTTCCGGTGCCGTCTCTGGATCCATGAAGAGCATTCCGGTGGAATACATGCCTGGTTCCGGCAACTCCACACCACTGCCAACATCTCTGTAAAATGCAGCAGATTCTTAATGAACCTCAGTGTTCATTTCAGTGATCTCGTAGTGAACTGGCTATGGTAGTGGATTACCTATAACAACTGCACATTGCAGAAAACATAATCTACGTATAGCTTATATTAAGAGTAAAACTGTCCGTGTATGCAGGAAATGTGGAACTGCCTTTGACCAAAGATAAGGTACCATTCCATACCAAGAGTTAATCTATAGGCAATGATTTGGAAATTAAATAATTTTCTTTTCTTTTCCAATTTGTCACCTCAAAATCCCAGTTACATCTCTTTGTAGTACGAGACATCAATTAAAATTTCAATCCTCATCCAGCCACTTAAATTTATTTACGAGACAAATTTAAAGATTTTATGTAAAAGTTTCAAAAGCTTAATCAGATATGTGTTGGTTTCTCAAAACAAACTCTTCACTAAGAAAATTGAAGTGAGTTTTTACACAACTTTGAGGAACCTCAGCAATTTGCATTTCTCAAAATAAGAAATTTCAATTGTTAACCGAAAATTGAAGTTGATTTACAAACTTAGTTTTAGTTCAGCAGCTGTTTTTTCTTGAGAAATCAGGGTCTGGTCAATGTGTATTAAAAATCATTGTAGAAGAATAAATAACTTTGGTATGTTTGAGTTTATCTAATTATAATGGAGTTATTTTGAAGCTATATTGTCTCTCACTCTGAATATTAACTAATACACTGTACAATGGATTTTTTGCTGGAAACCTTCAAACTTTTATCTAATGAAACGATGACACTTTGCATATGATACGGTATGTACTAACAATATTCTAATTAATTCAGAAACAACAACTGGTCTTTCATGCCATAAACCCTCTGTCCATTGTACAACAGGATAATATATTGACCTTTTCATTTTCCCAAAGGCCATTCTGAACTTTATTTACAGTCAATTAACCAAGAGCAAACAGTTTAGTATCGCAACACTGGCAGAAATATAATGCCCCGTTATAACAATCCATGAAGATAATATCCCTATATTTAGGACATGATCTTCTTAGCGAGAGGCCATTAATGTCTTGACGTGGGTAACTTGAGGAAACTTAGCTGCAACTATCACGATTGACGAGAAAATCAATTTCAAAGTGAGGCTTTTCCACCATGTGACAGCAGAACAACCCACAATGAAGTCCAGAGAGAATCTTAGTATCGATTCTTTGTTAATAAAGTCAGAAATGAAATTGCAATTCCAGAACAAGTCTCTACAGGTTGCTAACAAGTAATGATTCACTTCCTATTTAATTTTATAATTACAAAACCGCCTATGATTTTCACATTTGAAACTTATAAAATAGATATTTAATATGTTATCTGCCTTTGCATACATCATTTCATTGGATGTGCTATGTGTGTGTGAAGTCTGTAAACAGATAGATGTGTTAGCATGGCGAGGAATCTTATAGATGTTTTGCAGATGTGTTATCATTGCTAGGAACTGTACAGATGTGTTAACATGGCTATGAAACAGGTGTGTTAGCATGGCTATGAACCTCACAGATGTGGTAGCATGGCTGGAAACTGTACAGATGTGTTATCATGGCTGGAAACTGTACAGATGTGTTAGCATGGCCAGTACCCTCACATATGTGTTAGCATGGCCAGGAACCAGAATTTGGACTGTCTGGAAAAGAAATCCACTTATATCCTAGCTTTATAAATGGGAGCCACATTTCACTTGAAATGGATTCAGTAAATTGAATAAATGGCAGTTTGCAAATAGTTATTTTATAAAAGATACATTGCTTGAAGCATACTCCCACATTGTTTAGTGTCAGAAAAAAGACGTTTTTCTCCTAAATGTGACTTTTCCAGCAACGATCAATTCCATGCAATGCATTCATCTTGCTATAGGCATTTAGAGAGGAGTGATTATGTAAAATATGTCCTGAGTGAAATTAATGTTCACAGTTCTGAGCTTCAGTGAGGAACTTTGAACATTAATTTCACGAGGGACATATTTTCCGTAACATCTCGTATCGAGTTGGTTATTCTAATTTATTCAATATAATCATTTAAAAGTAATAAACCATTGAAAACTGCTGGCAAACAGCTTTATCGAGAGGGCAAACTAGCAGTCGAAAACATGTACGTTTCACCTAAGCACGAGAAACACAAAAACGCGTGATCAACACTGTTGACTATGTAATCGTTATTACACAGTAGATATCCACCACGTATAATGAATAAATAACAATATCACCAAGCATGAAATGCATGGTGCAAATGAAAGACCTTACAATTTGAAGATATTTTGAGACATAAACCTCCACACAAACAGTCTGTATACACGTAGGCAATGTACATAACATAGATCACAACAGACATGATCGACAGTAGATATTCATGTCAGGGACATAACGTATCAAAATAGCATTGCTATTTGCCCCAGTTGCTGGTTATTGTGTAATTTAGTACTGGTGCACACCATGCCTCAATGTCTGCCCCACTGCCATGAATATGTACTCAAGTGTATCCCTATCATGCATCATTGAGCAGTGGAATATTTCCATGTGAAAATTGTTGCCCTTGCTGTGCAACACTGTAAATCTGTCAGTGGTATGGGTTAATTATAATTTACCTAGATGGGATTGGAGTGGCTGGTAAATATTGTAAATCGATTGTTAATTATTTCTTGTCATTTAGTCTGTATTAACGTGCTTTCAAATAATAGTACTGGTATGGACACATAAGTACACATCCTGTTATACTGGATAAAAAGCAATAATCACAGCTAATAAAACTAGATATAAAATGTGTGTGTGTGTGTGTGTGTGTGTGGTGTGTGTGTGTGTGTGTGTGCGTGTGTGTGTGTGGTGTGTGTGTGTGTGTGTGGTGTGTGTGTGTGGTGTGTGTGCGTGTGTGTGTGTGTGTGTGGTGTGTGTGTGTGTGTGTGTGTGATAGTACGCACGTGCGCGCGCGAGCGTGTGTGTGTG
>JAUTBT010071576.1:0-32188 GCA_032361225.1 Lepetodrilus schrolli
TCGCTTGTCTCCCATGTGTTGCGACGACGAAATTGAGATCGCCTTGAATAGGAACATGTTCTATTCCGTATACGGTCCCATATAATGTATAGTAAAGTGATGCAGAGACAAATGTTGCCGCAACTTTTGGAAACCCTGCTGCGGCGATAAAAAATCGCCTAGTCTATAATGGCCTTTAGATTACAATTTGTTTTACACGAGTAGGAATATGTTATTTTAATAAGAATTATTGATCGACTAATTAATGCGAGTCAAAGAGTCAAAGGAAAGGTACAGATTACTAATATCGTGCTGGAACCGTCGGCGCATTTGCCCTTATTCATATAACAAGTCATACATGCAAATATGATGCGGATTTAAATATACATATGTCATGCTTTATCCTATTAGAATAGACTGGGATTACAAAAATGCTAAAGTTAAGATTGATGCGCTAAGAGGGTTAAACACAGATCAATATTACACTGCATCCAGTAGGTAACTATAAACTAAATTACATAGACGTGAATCCTAATTGTGTTATTCTAGGTATATTATTACACATTATTAGACAGCATGCGGATTCATATATATATATATTTATAAAGGAAGTTTAATCAAGTATGTTCATCCCTTATTTTCGAACTTTGAGTCATTTCTTCATTCTGGATTGCATGTGAAACAACTGCAATGCAGTCAAAGATAAGATAATTTTATGGTTCATTCTGTTTAAATTAGAAAATAGAGACAGTTAAATGCATACCACTTTGTCAGGACGCATGGCTGGATGAATCGTCTAGTATACCTGTTCACATTGTGTCAATTTATTAAATAATATTTTCTTTTTTTTATTATACCGAGTACTTAAAAACAATCTTTTTTTCATTATTAACAACATCATCATCATAACCACCACTACCACCATCTACATCAACAATGCTGTCTGATAATTGTCATCATCATTATTATCATCATCATCATCATCATCATCATCATCACAACCACCACCAACACTACCACAATCATCATCGTCATCATCTACATCAACAATGACTTTAATAATACTGTTGTCTGATAATTGTCATCATCATCATCATCATCATCATCATCATCATCATCACCACCACCACCATCATCTACATCAGTAATGACTTTAATAATATTGTTGTCTGTTAATGTAAAATGAAACAAATACAATTTTGCGTTCTTTTCTTCAGTCTCTAAGTTTATGTTGATGCTCGTCGCCCTTAACACCGACTCCGAGGGAATCGCAGCCACTCAGTACAATTTCGGCCTGCCAAGCCTGTTTCCTGGAACAAACTAGGTTCCTGGAACCGTAAATCCCAACTCTCCTGTTCAGACTGACTACTCGGCTAACCTCTTCCTCTTGACGAACCCCATTGGATACCCAGGGTATGTACAAAATCAATATAATTATAGGCGCTATATAAATGTATTCAGCCTAAACCGATATCTATATTGTCTACATTATATGTGTGTTTTCATCCTTGTTAAAGGCACACAATCACTGTTTGTTGACGTATTGTATGACCAAACCTTTGTTTACATGAACGTGTGTACGTTTGATTCATCTACACAAGTATTATGGGCAACAAGCTACATTTTCCGCTGATTTTCAATGTTATATGTATATATATTTTTTTATCTCGTGATAATAAATACAATAATCTAGTCTGTATCATTGAAGATGGCGATATCTATTGTTATCGATGTGATTGAACCATTTACCGCTGGAATTTAGTGGGGAAAATATTTCTTGAGGTACATACTAAGACATACTATGTATGCTTTAAGTGAATATACTTTGGATTTATAACTCCACTTCGGTCCAAACGACAACTTAACCTGTGAATGTCTGCCTTTAAAATCGTTCGAGGAAATTGTTTTTCGAAAATTTAAGAATTATTATTATTATTATCTTTTAACACTATTTTGTTTTAGCTCATCAACACATTTTTCCTCAAAAGGTACAAACTTCATCACTTCATCTTCAACACTCTTCATCATCCTTGAACCCCAGGCTATTGACGTTTGTTAATAACACACAATAGCCTGTTGTTAGAGGATGACTCTTCATATAGACTATCTTCTGTATAGACTTTACGTTGTAATGAAGGCAAGAGATCACAGAGTGACGTGGGCTACGGTTACTAGTAGAGTATGAACTTCAACATTGACCATTTAGGATATATACTCCCACGACATTATAACACATACAATATTAATTTTGCTGTGAAAATAAGATATTTTTGAGAGTATATCCAGAAAGAACCACCATATGGCTTCGACGATCTTGTATAGTCTAAAAGCGATGGGATAACATATTTGTATAACGCATTTCAATTTGCAGGTCAGTGAGGTGCATGGGATGCAACGGCAACAACAACAACAAACACAACGGCTTCGGCTACTTCTATGATTTCTTCGGGACCTCCCAGCCGACGACAGAGAACCGTTGCGTCCGTGTGTACCGCTACATCTCGGTTTGGGTGTTCTGCACTGGCTTGGTCCCCGGGTCACAGATCAGTCGGGAGCGAATAGTGCTCCCCGTGGGGTGCGAGTGCAAGAAAATACGCTGTTTTGGCGGAGGCGGTGGCAGTTTCTCTGGGAAATAACGCACCACGCAAAACATTCGATGACAACCGTATTTACTTGTTTTCTGTAACCTGTGTATATATTGTATTATATGTGCAACCAATCATGTAATAAAAGCCAAATATGTATTATAATGTAGCTTGTTATCCCTTATTTGGAATTTCATGAATTTCTTTGGCATGCATCCCGTGAATATCATGGAACTAACAGGAACATTATATTTCGAGTTATCGCTAATAGAAAGAAGAATTAGAAGAATAGTTTAATATCATATTGGCCTTTAGTTTTCCCACTTTCGACTCCAAACACAAGAATTCATGCTTATTGTGTCGCATAAGTGTGTTGATCACGTGAATACATAGTGCACGTCAAAGTCGGCAAACCTTTCAAATATCACGTCATCAACCAAATAATGCGACGTAATAAGCAGGAATTCTCGCGTTTGAAGTTGAACGTGGGAAAACTAATACTCTCTAATGTCAAGGAAAACCAAGGTTTGAGCGATATCAGGAAACAGAGTTATATCTAATAATATTAAAAAGAAGAAGAAGAAGAATAGTTTATAATAGGGGTGACTATTGAGGCAAAAAGACCCTATAATATTCATGATGACATAGGGTTAATGAAATACATCTTTTGAGTACGAGATTACATCCAACCTTTAATCGTGATGTCTGGAACAATAATCATGTTTTTATCTCGTGTAACTATGTAAAAACGAAGTCATGACCTGTTTACTTACCTTATATATGTGTTCTATTAATTGCATAACTAAGTCGCACATATTTAGGAGCCTTCTCCTAATTATATTCGAGCTATTCCATAAAGTCAATATCAAATTATTCGTGTTCAATGAAATAAAAAATCCAACTGACTACAATTTCTCACGTATATTATGATAATGGGAAAGCATTATGGATAGTCTAGGAAAGCATCTGAACGTATTATTTTATATTCCTTAAATCCTTCTATCTCTTGTAGTATACAGCACATTCCCATCTACATACATTTAAGTAAAGCCTACAGTAAGATGTCATATAGGGACGGACAAGTCCACGCAGCTTGACCTTTGTCCGTCTAATATTGACCAGAGTTCATCATGACGTGTCTGGGGGTTAGACGGGGACTCCACGTACTTGGTGGTCACTAATTGTCCAACCAGTCGCCAGGCGGTCCGTGAAATTACTGATTAATTCTTGGTATATAAACTATTTATTTATTGTGTACATGAGACATCGATTTGGGCAACGTTGAATACAACATGCAGGTAAGTGATGAGGTTTACTGAAAGAAATATTTATTTTGAAGAAATACTTGACAAATTAATTAATACGAATTTTAACATGGCCTCATCAACAGTATTTTATATCCGTGCCATTGGTATATGTTTAAGCAGGTACCTGCGGCTACGTTTCCTTAACCAACTAATATCATACTGATCCATAATTATGCATAGCTCAACACAGACCATCATCTAAATTCAATGCCCAATGCATCCTCACAGTTAGCTGACCATCTCTCCCATTGAAGGATAGAACACCGAGCCATGCATAGACTCCGTTCCTACGAGTAACGAATGAACGGAGTCAGATAACGTGGCCTGGGCAAGATGACATTGGACATGACCTTCAGATGATGAACACATGCAGCAACATCTTCTTTCCTCGATTTCAGAAGTACGTGTTGCTGGTGCTGACGACGGTCTTGATGGCGAAGGGGCAGAACGTTCCTGGAGGGGGAGGTATCACTCTCCCTGGGGGTGGCGGCGGAGGACTCACCATCCCTCCAGCAGTCATACCAGTGGGCAACAACGTCATCAACCAACATGCCACAACTCAAGACAATTGTCCGCCTCAGACGGATTTCTCCGCGGATCTGCTTCTATCCAGTGACCCGACTAATTACCCAGTGTAAGTTAACTATTTATTGAAAAAAATAACTGGGAACGTATTATTTTATAGTAAACAAAAACAGCATTTTTCACACGGTGATGTTTATTCGTCATACAGAATAGAATTAACAGACATCTGAAAACTCGGAGATTCAAGTATTGAAATAGAAGTAGAAGTAGAAATAGAAATAGTAGAAGTAGAAGTAGAAAGTAGTAGAAATAGAAGTAGAAATAGAAATAGAAATAGAAGTATAAGTAGAAGTTGTAGAAGTATAAGTAATAACGTATAAAGTATAAGTAGAAATAGAAGTATAAGTATAAAGTATAAGTATAAAGTATAAGTATAAAGTATAAGTATAAAGTATAAGTATAAAGTATAAGTATAAAGTATAAGCCACCCGTGTGTTGCAACGGCTGCAAACCGTCTTGGAACATTGTTCTCAGTGTTTGATTATTGTGCCATTCCACTCTTAGACATTCAAAATGTTCATCTAAGATATTGAGGCTATACAGGGCAGTGGAAGTTCCAAATTCGAGAAATTAAACTTTATAACTTTTCGAAATGTACAACAACTTGTGATATTAATGTTCCTGTTGAAATCATACCAGTAGCCTGCATCTAATGCCAGGTATTGTCTCACCATTATTTCTTTAGAATAAATAACACCATTTAAAATCTATCTTCAATGTATCTTGTAAGAACAGCAACATATAAAGCCACTCTATAGAATGAAAGCATGTTCTACCAACATCGGTAACACTTGTGATAAAGGTTTCATGAAAAACGTTACTGCGGTTAGTAGATCGTTTAAATATACTCATAACTGTACCATGCTTCAATAATGTGCGTATATTTTCCTAAAGGGTTGAACTGAACGCTGAACTTGCTGTGAGGCCGGATCTAAGTGCATGTTTATTACGAGAAGTTGTTTTGCCAACTGCACCCACTGTGCCAGTCGATACGGTGTAAGTATACTAACGAAGTAAAATAACGCTTATTTGTAAAAAAATGTGGTTTAGATTGCTTAGCTCATATCACGGTTTGACAGTTTACAACAAGGAGGAAGTATATCACGCAGCACCGAGTGTTGCAATAAACCTGCGAGAACAGTATTATCACTGTAGATAATGTATATTATTATGATTGCGCCGGAAATGTAACTTTCATGAATTGGAAGGCAATGTAATGGTGAACGAGCTGCAGGAACTCCAGTACAGAGCCAATCTAAACCAGATCCGAAACTGAGCCTCAGATATTTGGCGAACTTGCAGCAAAAGAATGTCAGCATTTTAGCGAAACGAAATCTGATTTTAATTATATAGATTAGCACAGAGCGTGAAGTACATAACAGGCGCAAACCGTAGATACTTAGAGTACTATCTGTTTGACAGTAAAATATGATTGTCCATAACACATTTTATTATCATTATTTATTTTTTAATACATATTTGTAATTTTACTGTTATTTTATCATTCGTTTATTTTATGGTTGTTCATACTGACATTTATTGCGATTATTTAAATTCTTTTTAAAAATGTTACCATTATTTTATCATACATTTATTTTATGGTTGTTCATACACACTTAGACATTTATTGCCGAGGCTTACCATATTCTTTCTTTATTGCAGGATTACAAACTCTCTTGACACCTGCCCCAGTGTGACGCCCATGCTGTGGAGCTACCAGCGCTATGGAGCCAGATGCTGGATCATACAGAACGTGCAGGAGGTCATCAACTTCACGGTCTGCGGGTACGTCTGCGCTACCGGTGTGACGTTAAATCATTCGCCATGGAAAATATACATCCCCGACTATATATCCTAGAAAATATATATCCCGGCCGTCATTATGTAGCGCACACTTTTCTGTTGAGTCAGAATAAATAATAAATGAATAATTATACATGCAAAGTATTAAAATATTGTTATTAATGAATATAATTTTGTCCGTAGAGTTTATTTATGAACTGGGTGTGATGTATGCTATTGTTAATACGGCATAACAATTTTTAAAAAATAAAAAAAAAATAAAAATTATAAATAATAGTAATAATAATAAATAATAGATCGCTTTATTTACACATCCTTTAAAACACAGGCCCACTGCTTACTTAAACATCCGTCACTGATTGTAAGATCAGTCATTGACTCTGTCTTGAGGATGCTATTTACACATACGATACTTAAGTCGTCAAGTTTCGATCTGTTTCAGTACTGTTCGCTGTGTTGGGTGCAACAATTTCTACACCGGAAGCGGACAGGGTAGTGACCAGAGATGCGTGCGACTTTACCAGTATTTCTCTGTGTGGTCCTATTGCCAGGGCTTGCCTTTAAGCAGCAGAATCGTTAGGGAGCGGGTTATACTCCCGTATGCTTGTGTCTGTCAGAAGGTCCGATGCTTCACCAATTCTTATCACTTTTGGAGGAAACGCAAATAGACCGGACATGTTAAACTCAATGTCATATGTCATGAAATTATACTTTTACAGCTAATAATATGTGTACACTATTCTCTACGTTTAGCATATTTTAGAAATACAATCAACACAATTAAATTGTACATTTCTCTGATTACGCTAATTCTTTATAGTCTCTTTCTGGTAGATCTCGGCGACATGTATAAAGAATGACGATATTGATAAATTAATCCTGATGCTATTTAAATGCCTCATCATTATTTGTTTGCATGCGATTGATTGCAATGTTAATAATATAAGTAATGCATTGTTTACAGATAGTAGTATGCATATGCATTTTCTCTCATATTTTTTTCGTTATACAGATTCGGCTTTGAATACATGAATGAGTTCACTGTTTATATGAAAACACCTATTCTACATCAGGAATGGCGTGGTCATTTACTGTAATATAGTTTTACCATCATGAACAGGGCCAAGAGATAATTTATGTATAATGTGCATTATGTATTGTTTATAAATGCATGTGTATGTGCGTGCGTGTTTGCACTATTGATCATACGAATGCATGATCGAGTTTGATGTAATTATTTTTCTTTTTCTCTAACAATAAATGTTTGCAAGTCTGATTTTCCTTTTCTATTAAGCATTTGGAGGAGTTAGATAGAACACTCTTTACTTCATGAAATTAAATTGTTACAAGCCTCCATATACGACCTGACAGGCAACTATATTATTGAGAAACTATTAATGGACACAAACCAAACACCGTATCAAACTACCAAGCTTAAATTAACGCTGGCAATGGACATAGTATATACCGTCGCGAACACATGCAACGGTCCAGGTCTGTGGCCTACTACATATTACATTTAAGCCTTTAATTTAAGTTTGGTGAGGTGATATGATTCCAGATGGACACGAGTAAATGAGATATAGTTCGAGTCATCATTATCATCATAATCATCATCATCATCATCGCCATCTGCACCGTCGCTGCCATGAAGCTTTAATTGGTTGAAATACATTGGTGAACTCCCACACCCTTACTCATAGTTATGTTCACACGCAAACAAACACACACGCACACACACACACATATACACACAATCACACACACATATATACATACACACATACACACACACACACACTCATACACACTCATACACACTCATACACACATACATACACACATACATACATACACACACATACGCACAGACACTCACACACACATACACACATATATATACACATATATACACACACACATACACACACATACATACACACATATACACACACACATACACACATACATAAGCACACACATACATAAGCACACACATACATACACACACTCACACACACATACACACATACATACACACATACAAACACATACACACATACACACACACTCACACACATATACACACATAAACATATATACACACATACACACATACACACATACACACACATACACACATACTTTATAGAGTGATATTTATGTTTTAAATGATATTTTAAAATGATGGAACATTATTCATTGCAGGGAAATCAAGTTGGAAGTTAAGCATTATCGGATCCGTTTAGTGCATGGAGTAAGCTTTTGATCTAGTAATTGGCGTATTATATAATATATGTCGTCGCCTATGGCTGAGATATTCCCGCTGCGAGGTAAATCATTCATTCATTCATATAAATATATAGATGTACACAATAGTATGAGTCCAAGAGTATTGCTACAGTTATATCAAAATAAGTCAGTGCAGAACACACACACACACACACACACACACACACACACACACACACACACACACACACACACACACACACACACACACACACGGGATTTGAACCTGGACCATTGGTTCCGAAGTCCAACTGTTCTACCATTGCGCTACCACCCGCCGCAATTTATTTACTTAATTTTCTGTCCATTGTTAATTATACATAGAAGTGCTACCCTGCCAGAATACTTGTGTAAGTACTAGTATCCCACTATTTATAAATCTGCATATATCAAGCATTGTGATTATGGCCCGTTATTACTTAAACTTTTTAAACATAGTAAACGTGGTCTATGTATGTTATAACTATTATGTATTGCTGTACATGCGCATTCTATATCACCATGTGCGACATTTGAGAATAAGCGTTCTGTTCTGTTCTGTACAAGACAATGACTGTACGTCAATGGAAGACAATAGCTCTGTCAGTTGGAGGAATGTCATTCCTTTGAGATTTTCTCAATGAGCTCATGTTATTTAGAATTTAGTCTTTTACACTTGTAACTGTATTTGGGAGTAACTTATCCAACAATAAAAAAAAGTCAGGAAACACGAATATTATGGTTTAAACATATTTTTATTCAAAAGAAAATGAAAGAGGATTGGTGTAAAGTTTATCTTTATACTGCTCCTCGACAAATGATACATGTAATACATTGTACAAGATTACATTGAAATAACATCAAAGTGTATGTTGGTACATACATATGTTTCCATTACATTGAAGGACCAACTTGTAGAAACTTCGGTAACACATTTAATTACAAAGCGCGAACAGAGCTTAAATCTACGAGATTTGAGAAAAGAAACCATCGCCAGATTGGAGAATATTATTATTTACTTCGTCAGACAAATCTCGGCTACCGTGTAGTATTGTATTTATATCATAGCCACCGGCATAGAAATACATTGAATTCTCACGCTGTCTCACTACGACTTCCACAAGGACATTTAGGGTTATCTATTAGGTATCGATCATGCAGATAAGAATTCAAATCACTACAACCAAGCCTGATGCGAGCATGAATTACCTCACATGTTCTGCACTCGTAATTTAAGTAAGAAACAATAATGTTTTACAAGGGGGGGCCATAAGTTTTCTCTTAAATTCGCCAAATGGGATTATATCTAACAGCGGTAATGACATTGAAGAGCCGCCTATCAGGTACTGATAAATAACACTGATGGATGAACTCGGTATTAAAGTAGCGAACTGATGTGTTCGCGTATGAACCGTTTGAAAATAATTTCATTATGGAAAATAATGAAAGGCACGTCCAGGAAAAAACATGAATAGAGGCCTGGTCGATCGCATTTAACTGGTGTCACATTTATGTGTAAAATCTAGAGGTCGCATTAAATTAGTGGCGCATTAATTTCCTGATTTACAGTATCTGCCATTTTTATATTTTCTGGGAGTGCATTCCACAAATCGATTGTATGCGGTACATAATATCATAATTATGTTTTAAATTGTTGTATATTCATTTATATTCCGCCCCTGAAAATAGCACCCAACATGCATAATTTATCCTTTTTCGTTTGAAGCTTATTATGCATGTGCACTAAATAGATAAATCTTGCAAATCTTGTGTATCGTTTTCACTCATATTTTCAATCTGACATACAAGGACGTCTGGAATTGTAAAGGGTCGAGGCAGTTTCATAATACACATCTTTTTATCTAGTTTGCCAATCCCCTTCCAGTGATATATTCCAATGTATTTGTACCTGCACATTGTTAAAGAGAAAAATAATAGTAATTAAAACAAATAAATCTCGAAGGTCACCTATCTTTCACAAACGCTTGCTTTAAATGAATTGGACTTGTTGTTTCGAGTTTATTTACAGGTAGGATTTGTGGTATTTAGTGTTGAGGAATATTAATGCATTTCCCCATACTTGGTCTATCTGTTCACACGGATCTTATGGTTACACATAATTAGTACTGATCGTTCTCCAATCATAATAATTATAAGACATTCTGTTGAAAACGGATTAGAACCCCCAACATTGCATTTGTGTAGTATATATCTTTATTCTCTGTACTTTAAATATTTAAATTTAAATGTTCTATTTCTGCATGGTTATAAATCCCATCCAGCTTCTACTTAATCTCACGTATGATACGTAAATAAATATCCTTTGTTCAATACACATTCTCTTCACGTTCAACAATTGACCGCAATTTCATAAATGCGTTGTTTGTTCCGGTCACATTCCAAATCGTCGTGAGAATTCACCCGAAACCGAAGTTTAACTCGGAAGAATTCACCCTTAATATAAGTTAATGTCCAGTTTGTGGATTAGCGTTAATCCTTTGTGGTCATCCCCGATCATTGTCCATTTACGAAATTTGATTGTGAACTGCCAGAAATTTGCTATTGACAGGTGAAAACTAGTTTAACGATCATGTCACGGATTAGATTCAGTGAAATCGAATGGCGATTTATATGTTGACTACTTCTGATAATGTTTGCTATCGCTGATGGTTTCATAATTGGGATGTACAGACGGGTATATATACAACGTTGTCAATTCCTGTTATCTCTGAAATAACTCCTTGAAACCTTTGACGCAATGTTGGTGAGTACACGTTGAATTTCTACCATGTATTTCCATACTTTTGCTTTATAGTATTCATTTACCTATTAATCTTACTATGTCTACATTTTGTACACTGCATAGTTGTTTTGCAGTATGTATCGAAGTTCTGTTATGTTGTTGCTATATATTTGTTGAAGATATGTCGATTATTCATTTCAACAATAAACTGAACACTTACATTAAGTTTTTTAATGAAAATTGCTATGTCTTTCAAATGTTACCTACAATTCTAAAGCTGCCAGACATTAATATCACTTACTAAGAATGTCCTCCTTATTTTTGAAATATAGTTACTAGTATGCACGTACATATAAAATATACATTACTTTTGAAGTAATATTCTGTTCATTATTACTAACATTAATATTTGTATTTAAATGTACACTGTAGTTACTCTACCGTAATGAAAATCAGTGTCGTAATGGAACATTTTCCATTGTGGAAAACAGATAGTGTCTGCCCTGCAAACATACAACGTTATATAACGTTATTACAACGTTGAAATAACGTCATAACGTTGCCACAACGTTGTAATAACGTTATATAACGTTGTGTGTTTGCTGGGTGTATACATAGTGTGCAGTTATTACCCTTTATACAACATCAGCCGTGAATATCTAGTCATTAGTAAATTACCTGTAGTTGTCGTGGGTTTTTATCCTCCATAAAACAGAGAGAAAAAAATCAATGAAAATCTATTTGCCATAATTTTGTTCATGTTTGTTTGCTTCAGTCTTTTCTCCCTCTCCTGGTGTGCGTCACCACGCACTATGCGTATGGCTCGTACAACACGGGAGGATTCAACTCCTTCTACAACAGCGGTACCTCTTCCTACAGCAACACCGGAAGTTCCTCCTATTCGTCCTTCTCCCACAACAACAACGGCCTGTGTCCTACGCAGACCGACTTCTCCGCTAACCTTCTGTTGTCCAACAACGCAACCAGCTACCCAGCGTAAGTTGTCATGACTTGAGTGCTTGATTTTATTATTTTATTTGTTGTTTTTTGGCTGTTGTTGTTTTGTTTTGTTTTAGCTTGTTCCTGATGTTCTTCTTGTTATCTTCTTCTCCTTTTTCTTCTTCTCCTTTTTCTTCTTCTTTTTCGTCTTATTTGATTTGGTTCTTATTAGCTTCTCGTTTTTTCTTCTTTTTCTTCTTCTTCTTTTCCTTCTTTTTTCCTCTTTATTTTACTTGTTGTTCTTTTATCTCTACAATTATATCATTAATCAGTGGAAACCATCTACTATACAGTAGGTTGCACAGTAAGCAAGCTTGACAAGTACACTCATGTAATATTATATTTCAATCAGCGTAGTCTATACTTGATTACCTACTGAACTGTGAATTTCAATGCAGTTCTAACTGGAAAGTATGTTACTGTTGTTAGAATACTATTACATCAGAACTGAGCAAGTAAAACACGATCACAGTACATGTAGCTGTTTTAGAATGTTTTATCGACCTATTTGAATTTCAATTGTCCTTTAATTAATAGTTAATTTATTTCTTATTTCTGCTATTACTATGTTACGCCAATATACAATGATAGCATGTCCATACTAATTTCCGAAACATGCATTTATTCTTTACATTATATTATATGATTAGGTTCACTAATGGGATTAATGAATATCTACGAACAATCAGAACATAGTATTCTCTCATCTTCTGTGTTATGTTATGCTATAAAAAGTATATAGAAACTATATATTGTGTAAATATTTCAGGAGCGGGTATTTCCTAAGTTGGCATAACTTGTACCCAATCCTTTTCTATTGTGAATACACTATTTAAAACTAAAAACAACAGTATTAATTTCCTTATGTAATAAATATATTTGGAATTTAATCTTAATTATATCATTATTTCAGAGCCGCTATAGAAAGCGAACTTATCCTAAGACCAGACTTATTGAACTGTCTTATTCGAGAGGTTGTGCTGCCAACAGCGCCTACAGTTCCTACGGACGCAATGTAAGTATATGTTCTGGACATTCTTGAAATCGTGGTCTCAATATATCCTTCATTGAAGCTCTTGTATCCACTACCTATACTGAACTGAACTGAACTTTTATTCACTCTAGGGTTTTGAGTTTACAACAGCATGAGAGGTTTACAGGTCATGACCCAATTAAAACTATACAATTATAAGCGAGGTATACAAATGGCAGTTTGAATGTATCAATTTTACAGAAGGCATTTCTTAGTGTTGAACAATCCATGGAATGTAATTGTATTTGGACGATTATATATTCTTTAGGTATTAATTTGTACATATTTTCGTGAAATGATGGAAATTTTATAATACAATGAACTTCATCACAAGCCGCATATCACGCAAGTGACATAATTTACAAATTATTTCATGGTGAGAGATATTTTGTCATCTATCGTCCTGTCTCTATGGGTAAGACCATAAACCGTAACCATCTCGCAATGGTCTTTTATAGCGATTATGGCCAATTACGAGTTGGCTTTCCTCTCGGTGTAGATGTAACAGAGGATCATGCCGATCCTGGGATTCGAACCCGAGTTGCTGGATTGCGAGTCCAACGCTCTACTGAATGAGCCAAAGGGGTAACCCCGCTGGCCGAGACCAGTAGGGGCATTTTATATCACACCCGGCTACATAGATACCACTGCTTCATGAAAAGGTCTCGTTTGGATTAAGAACATTAATTATTTTAGATCCTTGTCAAATACGTTTTGTGGCATTTATTTCGATTTTGCTGTTAATAATGGTTATGTGTGTGTATGTATGTGTGTGTGTGTATGTGTGTGTATGTATGTGTGTGTGTGCATGTATGTATGTGTGTGTGTGTGTGTGTGTGTGTGTGTGTGTGTGTGTGTTGGCACTTCATTTGACAAGTACTAGGATGCACACATGCTGTAATGACATGGTGCACATTTCTGACATTGACAATAATCATTGAATATAATGTATACATTGTGATTTGTATTTCAGTTTACTACATTCTAAACCCACCTGTCCATCTCTCCAACTACAATTGTGGAGCTTCTTCAGATATACCTCCAGATGTTGGCTCATACAGAACGTCCAGGAACGGCTCAACTTCACAGTTTGCGGGTAAAGTTATTCACTTGCTCTTTCCTCAGTCGGTTTGTTCCAACTTACAAGTCTAAAACATGAGGATGTATCCAAAAACATGACGATGTATCACTGACGTGTATACATGGATGGGCACTACTGTGATACTTGTAGTGGTATACCAACAGTTAATGCATATATATCATGAATCGTTCCAATAGATCAATAAAGACGATACTTATAATTGCATTGCCATTTAATGGGTTATATACTCCACAGGAAGTTGAGAAGGTGAAATGAGTGCACAATAATCTATTGACCAGGGTACTACTATAGCGCTATGAGCAAGCTTTCGAGCATGGACTTGGCGCAATATAAATACGCACATTATAATAATAATACTACTAATACTAATACTAATAATTAGTAATACTAATAATTATTAGTATTATTATCAAACATGTACCTGTATATGAATTCATGAATTCAAAGCAAATTCCAACAATTGAAGCAGAATATGTATGAGAGCAATGTGGTAGATCGTCGAGTAAGGTTTCCCACCGACAAATTTCATATGATGCTTTGTGAACAAATCTTGGAATTGAACATGGACTCGTATTAACAAATGTTCAGTGTTCTCGGTTTCCAGGTCAGTTTCCTCTTGGCAGCAACTGGCTTGCACAATATCAGCTTTAATACCAACTTAAATAATTCAGTGTCAGTTTTTGTAAACAACTCCTCTGTTCCTCTTCAGCACTGTCAAGTGCCTTCACTGTGGAGATGACGACTTCTTCTCCAACACGTGGAGTTCGTGGGGAGCCACCACCAACACCAACACCAACAGAGAGGGCAGATGTCTCCGTCACTTCCAGTACGTCTCAGTTTGGGCATTCTGCCAGGGCCTACCCTTAGGGAACCAGATCCAGCGAGAGAGGATCATCGTCCCAGTCTACTGCCAGTGTAGGAAGGTGCAGTGTGCCACCACCACGACCAACAACCAATACGGCGGCGGAGGAACCGGCGGATGGTTCTGGCGGAGGAAGAGGAAGTGAGGACTAGAAAGAAAATAGAGCTGTTCCGGTGTTCCTAAATGTACATGAGACATGCAAATTAAGACTACTTAAATTATAATGCTATGTTTGGTATTACGGTAATGTGTACAATGTTTCATAATAATTATCTATTTTATGTTATATTAGGTTTTTCGATTGTAAAGTTAATCTATTTTGCTTGACTTTATGCATATTTACCGTTCAGGTAATGTAATGAATTTGTGACAGAGTGGTAACTATGAGCAAATAGTAAATACGCTTTCAGTAAATCAGAAGTCGCAAGTTAAAGTGTCATCCTTGCAAGAATCATAGATATATTTATATAATTAATGTCAGTTTTATACCGGAATACTGTATTCGTGTATATGTCTACTTAATCAATCATACATCTAATAAACTATTCGATATTGATTGTAAATGTTGTCTTATTACTTAACGCAACCAAATATTTGTCGTAATGACTGATTTGCCTCTCCTCAGTCCTTTAGCATACCCTCTATGCCTCTCTCTGTCTCTCGATCTAGACAAAAACATAAAATAATAAAACATACACAAACACTCACGCGCGTGCGCAGGCACACACGTTTGCCCGTACACATCCCATGGTTTCTCTTTGTGTGTGTGTGTGTGTGTGTGTGTGTCTGTGTGCGTGTGTGTGTGTCTGTGTGCGTGTGTGTGTGAGTCTGTGATGTGTATTTGAATACACTTCTACCTACTAGACATACAAATCTATTCGACTACATGTATCCGTAAACGTATACTCCAAGTTCTCTCCCATACATGGACACTATAGTATCATAGCTAGCCTGCAATTCTCGGAATCTAAACTATATATTAATGCAGAATCTAACGCCTACACATTACTCAACAATAAAAAAGAGAGAGAAAAACGCACTATACATGAAAAACAAATCCAAACGTTATCATCTTTCATCGGTTACAAACAATCTCAGCATGCATAAGAATTATTACGGTACGTCTTTACGGTGGGATTAGGAAGATGTCCAATTAATAGGATCTTGTCTCTATATTTGCATCGTTTATTTAATACATATCCATTATTTGAATCGATAATATTAACATCTATTTGAACATGTATATAATATTGTTCAACTACCCCACTGGGTTATTTGGGTTAGGAAAAGTAGACGAGAGATGTGAAGTAAAAGAAGTAAAAGAAATGTTTAATAAAGAAAGCAGACTTGCGATGTTTTTAGTAAAAATAAACCCCTTCTAAGATATTGGTATAGATCCATACATTGGTTTACGAATTGGTAATGTATGTAGACTGATTAAAATACATACGGTATACATCGAATTACCAGTTCGATTTAAAAATAAATGTAGATCGATTTAAAAATAAATGTAGATTATGCATACATACATACACAATTTATATAGCGCCATATATATATATAGATATTTATATACCCTGACGGGCTTTACAGTTAGGGGAGCTTTAGTTGTAACTTAATTTGAACAGGAGTGATTTATAGCTGTTTTTTGAATGACTGAAGCGAGTCCGACTTTCTCAGGTCCACTGGCAAGCGATGCCAGAGGTGAGCTGACATGTATCCAAACGATCTCTATCCAAAAGTTGCAGTTCTCGATGTTGACTCAGACCTCAGAAACCGAGTTGGATGGTATTTACATACCAGTTCTTGAAGATAGCGTGGCCCTATTTCATATACATCTCTGCTTTACTGGAAGCCAGTGAAGATTCATGAGGTTAGGTGTCACATGATTGTGTCTGGAATAGAGTGTGATCAGGCAGACACATGATTGTGCCTGGAAGACAGTGTGATCAGGCGGGCAGCTGTATTCTGGACCTGTAAACGGCTTATTTGAGACAGAGGCAGTCCGGAAAGAAGGGCATTTCCGTAATCCGATCTGGATGTGACAAGGGAGTTTACAATACTTAGACATGCATTAGTTGTAAGGTATTTCCGTATTCTTCCAATGTTACGTATCTGGTATTAACACGATTTGTGCACTGCGTTAACCTGGTTTTTTTCCATAGTGAGAGAAGAGTCGAATATCACTCCAAGGTTCTTGACACTCTGAGCTGCTGTGATGGTATTGCATCCAATAGTTAGTTGAAGATCTTTTATTGCCATGGTATGGTTCTTTCGCCTGAAAATGATGAGTTCAGTTTTATCCTCGTTGAGCTTTAACATATTGGCACTCATCCAACGACTAATATCATCGATACAAGTTTCTAATGCACATGCGATATTCTGCCAGTCATCTCTGGGTCGAATGATAATGTATACTTGTGTATCATCTGCATAACAGTGGTAGAGACGGTTATGTCGACGACATATTTCTCCAATTGGTTTGGAGTAGATGCAATATGTATGTATATGTATATATGTATTATGGATACCCGGTAGGATATCATGGGCATTTGAATGATAACCTCCTAGCGTCTTGAAAGGCAGCTTGGGTGGTATACTACCCAGGGAATTGAGAAAAGAAATGACAGCACACTGATCCATTGACTGGGGTAATAATGTAGCGCTATGAGGACGCTTTCGAGCGTGTGAACATTATTGTTATTATTATTATTACTAGATTAAATTCAGAATGAATTAGAATTGATACGGACTCCACTTTTAACTTTAATATTTCGAATATATTTAAATTGTAAAATTGTTTATCAATGGACATGTTAACTGAGCACAAATGTTCCTGACTGATAATACAGAATCGCTTAGTATTATCATTAGTCTGATTAGATAGTTTTAAAATTCTGAGGTAAAGTTTAATATTTTTGTATTTTTCAGAATGGTTGCAAAACATATATGCTTTGAATTATACATTATCAGTGTGAAAAATGAAGGTTGTCATATTAAACATACATATAAATTAAATACACACAGTCAATTTCTTTCTTTCTGAAGAATGCTTATAGAGTGTTACTTAATATGTACATTGTACCTCAGTTATATCCGGAAATTTCACAGAGAAACGACAACATAACGTCGGAATAGATGAATACAAAACAAATTTATTGACAACTTAAATGAAGCATTGCTTTTAGTGGACACATTTTACACAATACGTGATTTAACATATATACATGGAAGTAATTCTCGAATGATAATTACAATTACAGAGAGATATATATCATAACAGTTTGTGGGACATAAAAGGACATCCAGGCCCTAGGTTACGGAACAATTTGAGCATTTCATGCTCAAACAGAAATTATTTCTGGGGATTTGTGAAACAATTTTGATTTCATATTCTAATCAGTTTCCTAACCGTGGGGCCAGGCAGTACATACGTTTCGAACAAGGTAATCATTTTCTAAAGTAACTACTACATTTGATTCGTTGACAGATGCACGATCGTGGCATGATAAGTCGTTCTCGTTTAATGCGCTGACCGACTGTCAATCCTTCACAATAGACCCACACTGACTCATAGCGGTAGGTGTGGAGGCAGCGGTTCTTGTAGAACCCGAACGTGTAGAAATCATCACAATTCGTGCACTTCTTAGAGCTGAAAGCAAAACATGATTTATATTACTTTTGTAAGTAATAATAATAATAATAATAAACATTTATATTGCTCCAAATCCACTCTCGAAAGCATGCTCAACGTGCTAGATTATTACCCTGGTAAATGGATCTAAGGTGACACCACAAGTTGTTCAGCCTGTGATTCAGTGTGGGGCAGGAACGAATCCTAGATACTCTCAGGTTCTCGGTTACCCATCCACGCACCAACCATGCTCGAATGTGCTTCACTTTAGCCTGAGCGGTCAGCTATGCAATGCAATGCACAGGACCTTATGCCACCGCCAAGTACTATCATTTTGATGCGATACATCATAGCACAACCAAAGGTTGATCAGGAGACACCACTACTCACAGATGTCCATCGTACATTATAACACAACCAAAGCCCGACCAGGAGACACCACTACTCATAGATGTCCACCGTGCATTACAACACAAGCAAAGGCTGATCAGGAGACAACACTACTCATAGATGTCCACCGTGCATTACAACACAAGCAAAGGCTGATCAGGAGACAACCCTACTCATAAATGTCCACCGTACATTACAACACAACCAAAGGCTGATCAGGAGACAACACTACTCACAGATGTTCACCGTACATTACAACACAACCAAAGGCTGATCAGGAGACAACACTACTCACAGATGTCCACCGTGCATTACAACACAAGCAAAGGCTGATAAGGAGACAACACTACTCACAGATGTCCACCGTACATTATAACATAACCAAAGGCTGATCAGGAGACTCCACTACTCATAGATGTTCACCCTACACGTCCTTAATAGTTAAACACCAGAATACTTACAGGCATGATACATAGGTGACTACTTCCTGGAAGTTCTGTAAGATCCAGCATTTGCCTCCATACCTCCGGAAACTCCACAGCTTAATCTCCAGGAACTTGCAAGACTTGGTGGCGTGTTCAAGTCTGCAGTGGCAGCAATACGAACACTCATTATTACTGGTTATTCCAGGTGTATTAGTGTATGGTATTACTGATTTCACACATATTTGATATGATTTTACGTAAAATGTTCCCATTGTAAAACGTACATTTTATGAAACATACTGAATACGACATTAAGTAAAATGTTCCCATTGTAAACGTAAATCTTATGACAATTATTTGATACGATATTAAGTAAAATGTCCCCATTGTAAAACGGAAAGCATATGTAAAATTATCACTGCAGCCTCTATTACATATCCAGATATATTTCGGTGCATGCATTCAACCTATTTCGTGAATACTCGTAATAATACGAAATGCAATCAGCTTACATCGTATATATTCGGAAGTCTACGACATGCAATCAGCTTACATCGTATATATTTAGAGAATAACCCACGAGATACGAGTGATTACGGAAAATATGTCCCGAGTGCCATTATTGTTCAGTTCCGAGCAATTATTCAATATACGTGATGGCTATCTACTGTGTAATAACGATTCCATAATCAACAGTGTTGATTACGTATTTTTGTGTTTCTCGTGCTTAGGTGAAATGCACACATTTTCGACAGCTAGTTCGCATTCTCGATAAAGCTGTTTGTTGGCAGTTTTCAGTTTGTTTTTACATTAAAATCATTTCCCTCGTGAAGTTAATGTTCAAAGTTCCTCGCTAAAGCTCGGAACTGTGAACATTAATTTCACTCGGGACATATCTTCCGTAATCACTCGTATCTCGTGAGTTATTCTCTAAATCTCTATTAACAACCATGTCATAATGTGACTTCTTGGAAAGGGTGGGATTCGTGGTGTTTTGTATGTGGATGTGTTTACCATTATCCCGGAATCTGGGCAAGATTACTGCTCCTGCGAGTGCCGATGGTATCTACAGGAGTAAAGTGGAAGTAGTCCCGAAGTGAGCCGATTGTACGTATACGCTGCCTAGATATTGAACTAAACAATTACTTTTTCCATTGACTGTAAGTTCACCTTTCTAATTTTGCAATAAATTCAATGTACTAACACATCACTGCACGCACAAATCACCCGAATATGGCCTTTATATTTAAGGGCTATGTTTGAAAATGATAGTAAAATATGTGTCTCTATGTTCCTGTCGATTTTCAACAAGGCGTGTTATATACAAATCGACAGGAAGCTTTCCTAAGTTTATAGCTGGTGTCCAAACATTTAAGCATGCGTGTATACAGGTTGACCCATTACTCATGACATGTCAGAATGGGTACAGATAATGGCCATCGTATTTCTCACCTCCCTTGCATTAATCGGGAAATCGAGCGCAGGTAAATAGCCTTCGAATTCGTTTAAGAAAGGAACAGGTTGAACTCAGCGTGCAGCCCACCACCCTAGACAGCAGCGGTCCTTCAAGTGTGCAATTATCATCGGACAAATGTTTGTGTTGACCACTCACTTGAGGTGATACACGAAGACGAAGAAGTGTATGAACATGGCGGACACAATCAAACTCACCCCACTAGACTATGTGTTCGTGGTCGGTATGCTGAGCATATCGATAGGAATTGGAATATTCGTGGCCATCCGGTCGAGGAAGAAGTCCTCCAAGGATGACTATCTTCTAGGAAACCGCACACTGCGCGTGATTCCGGTTAGTCTGTCGTTGTTCGCGACGGTCGTAAGTACAACGTCTCTCGTAGGAATGCCAGCTGAAATATATACCACGGGCTCCAGCTTTGCGCTGTTCGGTCCCGCTTCTACCATTGCGTGGTTCGTGGGTATCTTTACGGTTATCCCCGTTATGCATTCCCTGCAAGTCACCAGTATGTATGAGGTAAGTCATGCAGCTAATATTATAGTCTATTCCAACTGGTCATGCTAATTGTATTATGTACATCTATTACATGTCACCTCTTCGAATAGTGTAAGCATACAGTATACTTCCAATATCCAGTTTCACTATACGAGTGCGCTTAATTGTCACGAAAGTGTCATGCCATAGTCCTAAATAGGTCCTAAAAGTTATCACCTCGTAACAAATGTTTCACAACCACGTCGCAAGCGTTAGTTATTCCCTTCCTAAATCGACATCTAACCTACGAGGTGATCAACTGGGTCATAGGTTTAGGAGCTCCTAGGTTTAGGACGTTGTAAAACGGGGACCAAGTGTAAATGCGTAAATGCGTGTGCAGTAACAGTTAACATGATACAGACTATCATCCACATAATAACGTAATTCGAATTACAACGTACAACTTTGACAACTGCGCATGTCAAAACTGATATTTATATTGACGGGCACGAGGCTCTCATGCATGATAGTGTGGTTTTGAACCTGGCAGCGTCAGGAAACTTTAGTGGGTCGAATTAGTTGGAGGTTGACAAGTTAACCTCGAATACCTCGAAAGCTTCCAACCTCGAACATGTTCTGGTATACGGTATGCGGATTTACATTTAGATGAAGTTAACCCTTTAAGACCCGATGACTGACAGATCAGTCGAAAAGTTCACCCCCCTTAGGCCCAGTGACTGATATATCAGTTGTAAATTTCACACACACCCCTTTACCCCAGTGACTGATAGATCAGTTGAATTGTTTACCTCCGTTAAAGGCTAGTGACTGATAGATCAGTTTACCACACGTGTTTCATATACATGCCCGTTTGTATCTGCATGATACAAATTTGGAGTAACTGCTAGAGTGCTGATATTTATTCCGTAATACGTGTGCAAGTGCTTAACATGACGCAGCTACAGAAACACCGTAGGAGGTAAGACCTATTATATGACGGCGGCGGGCCGTACGTAGCCAGGTCACTCTAATAGATAAAGAGTTAATATGCCACTGGTACGATTAGATTTATGTTGAATTTTCATTGAAGCTGATGCTATATAGACTTGCTACAAGGCGAAGCGTATGTTTAGAATGTTTATTAGAATTGGACGGCAAAGAACTTCTAGTCAAGCTAATAATTTGTCTTCTGACTTGACTGTTGTCCGAATGACCAATCGAAATCTCGTCGGTCTCGCTTATATTAATGACGTGATGTTGATGGTCAAAAACGGATTGTATGAATGTCCGCGTTGTTTGGGATGTGTCTGAGAATACGTGTATAGATAAGTCTATGTTTACTTCTCTTTGTACAGTGTTCGTTTAACGAAAGTGCTTTGACTACATATGCATAGTTCAATTGCACTTAATAAAAGGATAGCGTACAATATGGATGATATATTCATTCATATAGATAATCAATAATCAATACAAGCATGGCAGGTTAAAATAATGTGCAATGACGATGCACATGTGAACACAAGCAAGCTAGTCAGCCGTGAATATTAAGATATTTAAGAAAAAAAACAGTATGCACATAATTATTCTATACACGTACATGTAGGTTACCATGCTATATTGCAGTACTATCACATCCGATTCCAGTCATACAAACTACGTCTTCTTGTGACGGCTGTCGGCATGCTTCAAAAGGTATGAATCATCTGTATAATGATGATACGCTCACAATGCAAACATGCATGTATGAAACATCCAGCAACGTTACTGGGGTGTAGCTACACTGCGTCGATACGACTATTGATCATGTCCTACTGATGATGCCCCCAGAAATGATCTAAATATACATGTCTAAACATACTCCATTTTAACGGCCGCTTATTTTATCCTATTTTTTTGCATGATAATATGCAGCAATAATCGCTAACGATATTCCAGATAATAATCTATCTAGTAATTATAGTATTGTCAAGGATATCATGCGTCCGTGTTGTTCAACTATATAATTATATAGCAGTCCATTGCTGGCACAATTTTGTAATTCCGAGTTCTTGTTTCAGATTATATTTACTTCAGTAGTATTGTTGGCACCAGCCCTTTCAATTCAAACAGGTACCTGTGTATTGTATATGTGTAGTGTAGTGTATGTGTGTAGTGTAGTGTATGTGTGTAGTGTAGTGTATGTGTAGTGTAGGCGTGCCATTGGAATTGTACTTGCATCACATTATTTAGAATGGTTTGGAACAATATTTATTCTCATGAAAGTACAAACAAGTCAATTGATAAGCCATAAATACATATATACTAGTACATCGTGATAGGGGATTGACAAACAGGGTTATGGAGCTCTATATTAAAGTCGCTCCCATTTAGAATGGTATCGCCAAATACATCGGGGTATCGTTTCACGAAGCACGAAGCGATCTCTTGTACATGACGAGCGAGCACTTGCGAGCACTAACTTATAATAGTGGAAATGATGGCTACGTGAAACGATACCCTGAGTGATTTATATTTGTAATAATGTCCGTGTATTGTATGTGTTGTTGTTGTTTGTTCATTACAGCTACAGGGCTGCCATTCTGGGTGTCAGTCGTAATCGTAGGACTTGTAGGAATAATATATACATCTATTGTAAGTAAACCAATGTCTCAGATAGTCCTAGCAGTGATGTGCATGTCTACACACATATTCTGTCGGTCATAATCTCTTGAACCGCGATAGCAATCCATCAAAGATGTTGTTGCGATCTTCAACAGTTTGCATTCATACCTAGAGGTGACTGAGAACGAGAGTTCACCAGCGGGTGCTATCAACGCAATTATCAGTGATTATATCTGTGCTTCAGTGTTTCATGCCATTTGAATCTGCTCTAAAATATACACATGTATTTATTTATTTATTTGAATTGGGGTATAGAACCGCTTTCAAGATTCTTTCACTTATCTCACGGCTTTTCAGTTTAGGGCAGGAGGAACACGCAACACCCGTAGCGCTGAATATTGCAGTAAACCTGCGAGCATCGGCTGGTACTGAGACCAAGGATAATTGCATTGCCATATTCCTAATTTCTATGTGAGATCGCCCAGTATGATTAAAATGGCATACTTAATTACCAGCAAAAAGATTGGTATTCTAAAGAAAGTCAGTCAAATGTGTCCAATTATTATGAATCATTTCAAGAACCAGCTCTAAATATCCTCTGTCTGCATTTGTATCAATTCATTCATTTACCTCAACATTGCTTCTATTTAAACATATGTTTGCCTAGATATTATAATATGAAATTTATGTAATAATCAAGTGCAAAACCAATCTGTATGTATATATGTTATATGTCATATTTACCTGTATTTATATTTATTTCTATATAACCGTCTTTGTGCAAACCCCTGTACCGTCATCTTGTCTATCATTTGTGTATTTGATGTATTTGTATCTGTCCTCCTATGTCTTAAATCACGACCGGAGTGTAATAAAAGTTTCAAGTTTCAAGTTTCACGGACGAATACAAGCTGTAACCACTATTCATGTTGCAGGGTGGTATTCGAGGTGTGGTACTCGTTGACGTATTCCAGGCTGCTGTTATCTTGATAGGAGTGTACGCCATCATACTAAAGGTGTGTATATTGATCTTTCCAATTCCATTTTAATTATAACGACTGAATAAAGTAATTATACAGTTAGAATGCTATATATCAAGTGTATATATGTATCGATATTAAATGCAAGTCACCTTTCAAAAGTGGATCCACCTAGTAGTATGCAAACGTTATGTTTACAACGTAAGTGGGTTTTTTTTAATTTAGGGAGTATCAGATGTCGGTGGACTTTCTAAAACGTGGGAAATAGCGAAAGAAGGAGGACGGATTCAGCCTGTTGAGTGAGATATTAATACGTTTCAGTAACATATGGGCACATAGGTATATGGTATATATTACTAAGGGCCATACATGGTGAATATGTAATGTAGAATATCATAAAATAAATTAGAACAACATCGTGACGCTTCTGAGCTATGTTTGTACATGCTCATGAAGATGTACTGGAAGAACTTAATAATACCATTATACACACGTTTACCTTTATCTCATTCACTAATATACACGTTTACCGTTATCTCATTCACTAATATTCACGTTTACCGTTATCTCATTCACTAATATACACGTTTACCGTTATTTATCTCATTCACTAATATACACGTTTACCTTTATTTCATTCACTAATATACACGTTTACTGTTATCTCATTCACTAATATACACGTTTACCGTTATCTCATTCACTAATATACACGTTTACCGTTATTTATCTCATTCACTAATATACACGTTTACCGTTATTTATCTCATTCACTAATATACACATGTTATAGCATGTATTATATGTTTTGTATTCAGTTGGAAACAGCATCGTGTGCTTCATCAGCCTCTATGGCGTATGTATACATGTAATGGTAATAATTGGTGTTAAATACCGTTAACCCGCTTCAACAAGTCCTGCGTAAAATGTGGGTATGCGTCTGATTATACGTGCCATCCATTAAAACCCAATGCAATTGTTCAGTGTAGTTTTGTTTGTATGCTAGTTTCAACCCAGATCCCCGTGTCCGCCATTCGTTCTGGACGGTGATGATTGGAGGGATGTTTACGTTCTTTGTCTACACCTTTGACCAAGCCGCGGTACAGAGAGTGTGTTCCATACCGACCATGAGAGGAGCCAAGATGTAAGTCAGTTGTATATAACTACAACTTTAGGTAAACTTTCCAGTCAAACCGGACTAGTAATTTGGTTAATTTAAATAACGTTCATATCCTTGCTTGGATACCTCATGTTTCCTCTGTGCCTACAGTGTATATTAGCCCTAGTCAGTTGGTTAATTAACAATAAAGTACCATACCCATACCTCGTATTTATTCTGGGAATATCTTATGTTCATGATCCTCTAGCGTTCCTACTGACCAAAAACTACTGTTGATATGAATATAGTCTATATATGGTAAGCAGAAAAATCCAGAGGAATATCGGACTGTAACTGTGTTTCTCAGAATACTATATGTTGTCTTTTTTCTGTGCGTATGTTATCAATATGTTATCTTTTTCAGTGCATATGCTATGAATATTTTCCTGACGACTTTCTATATTATCTCCGTATGCTTCCTGGGTATCGTATCGTATGCGTATTTCGCCACACTGGACTGCGACCCGATTAAGTCAGGAGCCATTGGCAATAGCAACCAGGTACATCGCCGACATAACATATATCACCAATGTCCGCAACGTTAATGATACCGGTACTTAATGCAATGACCGTCTAGAAAGAAAATGGAATGCACCACCTATACTATGTATACATGTCTGCATATGTCATAAGTTACTAGTAAGATTGGACCAACGTTACGTTCCGCGTGCAGACGATTGTGTACCGTATGTGTTCTTTGATCTGGGATTATACGTCCACTATTGCAGTTGATGCCCTATTTGGTGATGAAGATATTCCGGCAGTTGCCTGGCATGACTGGGCTATTCCTAGCGACAATGTTTAGCACTGCTCTAAGGTCAGTAGCAATTTAGATTGTTTTGAAATTTGAAACAACCTCTTTTTTTAAAAATGTGAATATAATATGAACGTTAATATAAAATTGATGTCAATATAACAGACAGAAACTGTATCTGTATACATTTTGTAACAGTATCGGCCTCTGTATGGATCGTGCGTGTACAATTATTTATCCTAATTACCGGGGACTGATTAGGTATCAAATGGCACGTGCTTTTTCTTCATAGCACAATCTCCTCCGTGATCAACGCCCTGGCTGCCAATACTATTGAGGATTTGTTGAGAGTTCCATTTAAGAAATGGAATGTGTCCGATAAAGTGAAACTACTTGTGGCGAAACTGGCAGGTGATTATAATGTGTGCGTGTGCATGCATACTTTTGACACCCGTTTTTAATACAGGAGTACTGTTTTAGTATTGATAACGGTGTATGCAAGTGATAATATAACGAGTTGTTTTGTAATATAATATAAACCATGATTAGTAGTATCCCCTGCATCAGAGGGTGATCAGGTATTGACCAGTACATGTTTGTGATGCTATCAATTGTGATAATGCTCAATTTCATATTATTTTCCCTTTGATTCTCATTAGTATTGTCCTCGAGTGTTTCAGTATGTTTCTACGGAGTACTATGCATTGGCTTGGCGTTTCTGGCCCGGGAGTTTCCCGGCACTGTCATTCAGGTGCGTGTACTGCCTTAAGAAAAACTCGCATTGTCCAGACGTGATTTCCGTACTGTATCATTGAGTCGCCGGTTTTCGGTCACTTAACAAATTGTCGTTTGTAGCATGCGATCGACATCCGCAATGTAAGAAATGTTATACTTACCAGTATTAGTTGTTATTTCCCTTTACACTGCACAATATTTTACGTTGTGGTATTATTTATAGGCACCAAGACATTATGTCCAGCATGTAAAGATAATTAGAGTAACGTCTCTTATTTACAGTCATGAAGAAAAGCATAACTGTCAAGATTGTAACTCCAACTGTGTCCCCTTTTTGCGGCAGGTCTATTAGTCATAATCTAAACACAATTATATAAATGACTATGAAATAAATTGTTTAGCATGGTAAATTATTTGCAATTTCAATTCAATGTGACCATATATATGATGAAACAGATAAGGAGTGTCCCAACTTAGCATCCATAGATTACAAAATTGACAAGCATCACGTGGCTAATTTAAATTTAATTTGACAGTAGATATGTAAATATAGCAGGCAACAGGACTTTATTTAATGACTATGTAATGAGTTTATGTTTTTATTCATTTAAACATCGTGAAAATATTACATTAGTGAAACAGCATACAAAAACGAACGTATGCATACTAATAGCATGAACTTACTGTTTTTAACGAACCAACACACCTTTGGAAAGAAGCTAAAGGGTATGGTCCTGTTATTGTAACCCTGGGAGTCGTGACGTCATATCTTGTTTTTGCACGCGAGAATTCAATCTCAAAATGACTGACCGTAAATAAGAGTCGATCGGAATTGTTGAGCGAACGATACAGGCTTTTACAAGCCGAAATTTCTCGTATACGCGAAACGTCGGCTTGTAAAAACCCGTATGCCCTGGAAATCACGCTGGTAAAGAATTTATCCAAAATCGTAATAGATCTACATACTTTTAAGAAAGTGAACTTGCGAATATTCCTGCAAAATGTCTTTCTAACGTACGAGTCGACGGCGGTTGTCATGACGTCACAGTGATCATGAGGTCATAACTTTTAACTACGGCCAAACCGGGGTGTACGAGTTTTTCCAAGATACCTATCAGCCAATCAAATCGCTAGAACCGTCACATATTCTGTATCAAGATAGTTTAGCAATAATGTCATCTTATTTCACCAAAGACTACCATTGCTATCATGGGAGCGTTTGGGGGTCCTATCGTTGGAGTCTACTTTATTGGAGCTCTTGTACCCTGGACGAATAAAATTGTAAGTATTTATACTGCTACGCTTAGCCTACTATTCAGAATAGTTCAAATTTGCATGGAATAAACATAAACAAATATATGTATATAGTTAGATGTTCTGTTCCTGGATCCTAACAGGATTAAACAGGATCCTGGCAAAGTCTCTCGCCTCGATTGACCTGGTTTATTTTTAAACATCCACGTTAGGTGTCCTCGCTCTGACACACCTAACAGCTAGGACACCTAACTTTTGGGATGTGTTGTGTATCCCAGTCTACCTCGCACAGCATTAGTGTTTGGCCCTTGTGGTTCAGGTACTAGTTGCATATGATGTCGTAACTAATTCAGCCAGTTGGACTATTGTTTACTTTGTCGTGAGTTAAAAAATTATCGTTTGAAGCTCGACATCGTCTTACGTATATTATGATGCATTCTGTTCCAGGGGGCATTCATTGCTTTGATAGTGGCTATGTCCCTCAACATGTGTCTGGCTATTGGTGCTGTATTTTACGGAACAAAACCTGGAATGCTCCCTCCGGCTCCTAGTAACTCGTGCTTCATAGAAACAAGTAACTTCACCACGCCCACTGCAACAACGACACGCTTCCCAATGGGCACCACACCTATGTTAATAAAGTAAGAGCCGTAGTATACCGGTATAGTGCATACTACACGCATGGCTATAGTACTTGGCATAAGGTGTCACATTGCCATTGTAAATTAAAATGGGTATGCTCTATTCGCAAAGGATAAATGTTGGTATAGTTCTGCCATAAAGAAAATCGATCAAAGAACGAATGTTAACATGCAAATATAAAAGAATACCAGATATGTGTGGCATTAACTTTAAGTTGATCACTATTTAGAACATCTGAAATGCATAAGGCACGAATTAACGACATCAGTGTGAGGTTTTTAGGTGGCTTGTGAAGGCACCCTGACGACATACTAATGCATACAGAGCTCACAGGATTATAATCATGTTTTCTTAGCCAATAGGTTGGTTGGTATCTTTGGATAGGACACTAGTTTATGGAACTGCATTACTTCATAATCGATTCTCGAAGTTGATATATAAAATGAAAGATAATTCAATCCTGCATCAGTAGGTATGCTTAATGACCTCAATTAGTGTGATTTCTGTGATTTGTAAATATGTATATTAACTACTGTTAACATCATTATTCAGTAGGTATTGGCATAAAGCTATGCAATATAGATTATTTATATACAATCATACTAATCAGTATTATTGCAATATATTTTACGCATCAAATTGGTATTCTTTGGATTAAACCACGCCATGTTCAAAGTAGCATAACTCAGTGACTAATCAAGAAATGAACAGACTATTGATTTTAATAGATAGGTGACACTCTGTAGAATGTAATCATGAACTGTTTTGAAACCTTTCATGAAATATTTCGTTGTGATAGAAGTAATTGTGTCAACACTTTGGTATACGTTCAGGCACTGACACGATTCGGTAGAGTATACCTCTAAGATATAATTTACCCGCCAACTATTAAACAAATGAGGTCATTAAGCATACAAACTGATGCAGAATTTAATTATATTCATTTGATATATCATTAATGGTATTGTTCCAGCGTTTGTATATCATCTAGTAAGTGAATGTATGTTCGCCATCAAATAATGAACGTCACGAAAACTCCTCCTCCGTTTATTGTTACTGAGGGTACCCAAGTTAGAGGATCGATTATGAAGTAATGCACCATCCGATTTTTGTAAGATGATTAAAAGCCTGTAAGCTCTATCTTCCTCACAGAGCCATGGACGACCCTGGGATGTCCATGTACAACATTTCCTACCTGTACTACGGTCTGGCTGGATGGTTAATGGCAATTATTCTTGGACTGACCATCAGCGCTTTGACACGTGAGGCTACACGTTATTTATTTCTCCTGAACTGAGCTTTCGAATCGTTTTAAAGAGTGTTTCGCTCCTGTTGTGGCTTGGTCAAATTACGGCTAGAGGAAAGCTGCTATGCATGGAGTGATGCGTGTAGCAGTTAGCCTGCGAGTACTGGCTGGTACTGACGAACCAAAGTAAAACATGTAAAGACAGCGCAACAGTTACCTGTCAGAAAGGTAACTTCCTTGAGCACAAAGCATTGATTCGAACACAAAGCATTGATTGTGTACATTTATTTGGTCATACTGGGTAATTATTGAAATGTTCTAACAAATCCCTGTCCATGATTGCCATGTTCCTTTTTGTAATATATATTCGAGGTTACTAGTATCGGCCTGAGTCAAGAAAGGTCCTGTTCTGTTCTGTTCTGTCAATGTGGACACGCAAAGTCTTCCAAATGCCAATATCATCATGGCAAGATAATGGTGTTAACATAGTCCAAGTGAACGAGTGAAATTGAACTCAATTTGCAATGTCATTCTTCATCAACAAACTCATACTAAATGTGTTTTACTCAGGTAAAATGTATCCACGTGTTACTGATGAACGACTGCTGTTCCCATTTGTGCGGCCATTCTGGAATGTTAAGAAAGGTGGATTGGTACACGTAAGTGGTATTCACTCTTCAAGAATAAATTATTCAAACTCTAAAAGGATCCATATTGCTAATGTTTACTGTATATGTTCAATCTAACGTTTTACATGAATTCAGCCTAGAATGTAGTTACGATATATCGATAGGTATTGCATCGATAATACCAATACGTATAACCTCTAATGCTCCATGGAGTTAAAATACACTGGATATCGTTTCACGAAGCTCTCTTATTTACTGCGAAACCATACTGCTTTCGTTGCGATCTAATATATATGGCGATCGGAGATATGATCTATTTGTGGATAAGTGAGCTCCGTAATACGAAACCCTAACGGACAAATTGTATAGTATTCGATCTACTATTTTGAATGACTAAAACAAATATGGGATCAAACGATTATCATGAGTTCTAATTATAAAACAATTTTTTTATTGGGATTTTAAGTCGCTTTCAAGATTCTTTCACTTATATCACGACTTGTCAGTTTAGGGCAGGAGGAA
>JAUTBT010071577.1:0-13650 GCA_032361225.1 Lepetodrilus schrolli
ATTGTTGTCGCATTTATGTCTAAAAGCTTGAGGTCGCATTAAATTAGTGATGCATTAATTTCCTGATTTACAGTAATTAGTAGTTTGGTAATATTTGCAAGACATATATATCAGAGAAGTCATACTTATTCACTTATTCGGTATTGTCATGAATCACGGGTGCTGCACCCCCACCCCTCTTCCCCCTGCACCCAAACACCCTATCCCCCTGACGTACATTTAAGTTTGTGATGTCATAAGGTCTGCAAATATATCAGTTAATCACTTGGCAATGATACCCAATGATCAGTTTGATGTTTAGATATTATTTTTTCCTTTTATCAATTGACAGGTCGTCTTTATTCATATTGAACTGTTGACAATAAAATTACTGCACACTATGATTAACATACGCCTCCAGCTCAGGATTAAAATGCAAATGAAGCTATATATCCTAATCAATATTAAATCAAACCTTTGCCCGCTTGTGTTGGTAAAACCATTGCCTGCATGATTTCCAGCAGGAGGAAGCAGGTTAAAGCAGTATTTGTTTTTGTCCTCGAGGCTGTACAATGTACGTTTTTGACAACACGTACTTGCCCATTGTCCATGAACTTAATTGTCCTATAAATTCCGTGCCAGTTTACAGCCAAACGATGTCAACGTATCATATATTTTATATTAGGCCATAGTTAATTGATTCCCTGGTTTACGGATTTTTCTGTGATCATTTTGACTCGGGCAGTCAAATATATAAATAAATATAAATTGATTTGGCCAGTCTGTCGGGTCCAATAAAAAAAAAAATGTAATTGGAGATTATGAATGGTCGGTTGACAGAAAATTAATATAATTGATCAATATAATTGTCAATAATTATTATAAACAACAGTACACGTAAGTTGTTTAGAGTTGAATGCTTGTCAATAGCAGTAATTGTTATAAATTATACTTATATTTTGCATATTTATCAGTAAGTAGTCAAATTGGCGTAAACTTTGTGATCACCATTGCTTGTCGGTCTTTGTCCATGATCAATGATGGGTTATACAACCTTTTCCTTTACCATTTTTTATTATAATTTACAAACGACTTGTGCACTGTCGGTGGAATATAATAAAAATAATAATTTTTATTAATAATAATAAATTGGAAAAATTCCGGTCAGTGGTTCAGTAATTCTTTAGAAAATTAATATCACTAGCTTTTGATACTGTGAATGTACAAACTAGTGAGAAAAGAGAATGCGCTTGATGTAGAAAGAGAAATCGTGAAATTGTGAGATTTAGTTATGTCGTGATAGGAGAACTGTTATTGTAGGATAGCCATGGTATCATGTGTCTTTTGATGGTCTCTGTACTAGTGTCAGCAAACTGTGGCAGTGTTAAGCCGAGTCCCACTATCACTGATATAAACAGTGTGTTATGTAAGTATGGAATTATCTGAGCCTCCATGCATGGCCAGGGTAAGTAATAGAGCAGTAAACATGATCTGGAAATACCCTCTTTATAACATAACAATGAGAACCATTGCTTGCCTCATTATAGCATATATTTAACCTTCCTTCCACTGTAGGCCACATGAGATGTCCTATTAACAGTGATTATTATTTTTTGGTTAACTTTAATAACTAATTTTTTTTATATGAATTTATATGTTGAATGTCAGATGATTAATTCTTGCATTAAATATTCACAAGCTGTGATATACAAATAAGTGCTATATCATGACAGAACCAGCATTTTTACCAAGCAAGTGTGAATCATTTTCTAATCTCATGACGGGAGCAGAAAGTAATATCAACATCTTTATCTCTATCTGTGGGCTTACTTTCAGCTCATGTTGTTCTATATGGGGATAATTCAGTCCAATAGAAGTAATACTAGATGTTTAGTGTTTCAGGGTTAATTTTATAGCTTCTCTGTGTGATATATTTGAAACATTAGCCAGACTTGCAATACATGTGTAATATGTTTATCCAAGAACCATCAACATATGCCTGATGTTGTAAGATATTTGTTCTCCATTTCCACATTTTACAGTGCTGTTAATTTTAAGATGACATATGACATTTTTTCTTTCTTTTTGTAAACCAAAAGGACCACATGATTCCTGATATGGTCTGATTTAATATTTTTTCACATTTGCCAGTGATATTAATTTCAAGATTTCATATATGCTTAATTTTTATCCCTTAAGCCACTGAGGTTTCTCACCATCTGTTATTGATAGCTAGTATGACCATGGGCTGATGTGAAGGTAAATATAACACCAGATCTCTTCATGGTATGGCATTAACATCTGAAATCCATATCCGTGACCTCAGCATGTTAGACTATAAAAGTGAAGATTGAATCTAGTTTAACCCTCTCTCTGCTGGAGGCAACTGGAGATGCCCAAAATAGCTGTGCCTGTGCCTAATCCAGCAGGGAGAGGGTTAATTGGGTGTCCTCGAATATCTCCTTTACTGTAGTGAACAGTTCCATATCACTGAAGATAGATAGATGAATACTGTCAGTATAATAATCTAATTTAGATTAAATTACTTGGTTGAAGTTTTCTTAAATGATCATGTGCCTCAATGGTTTTGTAGAAGTTTACAATTAATTATTAATGATCTATACTAATTACTAATTGGTAACTAAAGTTTGAGGAGGGTTTTCAGGGTGTGGTATATTTATATGTATCATCAAATCAAGCTCCTATTGTAGAGCCCATGCAGTTATTCATTTCCCATTATAATTGTACAACAATATTGTAGGAAGTACACGCACAGCTGTGTGTGGAATGCTTACAATTGCGGTATAGTGTCTACATAATGAACACATAGCAATAATTATAAATAGTAGTTGGAAATTGGAATACATCAATTTGGCACAATACCGTGATTGTAATGTAAGTAGTGTCTACATAATCAAGACATAACAATAAAAGCGGTTGGAAATTGTAATAAATCAATTTATTTTTCCAATAACTGTTATGCAAGTATAATTTAATTATTTCAAAATCGACAGAAATGATTATTAGAAAATGAAGGTAATTTTCTATCAACAGTGTTTCATTATGTATGCCACATTAGTTTGACCACATTAAATATTTTCATTAGGAATGCGCAATTAATTGCCACGTTGACATAATGGCCACACCATTCCTAGTCAATATTAAAAAAATAATAAAAAATGTATAACAATATATATATATATATAGAGACGTTGAGGTAAGAAGGGTATACAAACTGGTCCCATGCCTATGCTACGCATGATGTTTTGTGTAACATTGGCAGGGAACTAGTCCTTCATCTGCTACTGATAGATGCTGATCGCCATATCCAAATGATATTCTTCAGATTGACACGTATGTAATACCTATAGTACACTTCAATACATCTTTATTGCATGGTGTTTTTACATTGATTGTTTGTGCTATGAAAAATAAATATCTTGTAGTTGTACTTATGTAGCAAATTCCAGAATTAAAAATATTTCAGCGAGACCCATCATTTGTTACCACGCCCGTCAGACAGCCCAATTTTTTAGAGTAAAAGATGGGGTCCACGGTTGACCGAGCGGTTTAACTGAATGCGCGATGTAATGAAGGTCATTATGTCAGGGGTTCACTGTAAACTAAATTCTCAGTATAATTCAGCTTTTTGTCGGCAATAAGACCATAGCTATTTGAGTCCCTGGTTCCAGATTTTTTTCCACTTTGAAAAATAAAAATAATTATTTTTATTATATTCCGCCGAAAGCCTTTAGAAAATGATAATAATAAGTAATTAAGGAAAAAATCATATAAAGCATCATTGGACATAAACAAAGACTGGCAAGCATTGGTTGATGCAAAGTCGAAGCCAATTTGATTGCTTACTGGTAAATACGTACCAACAAGAGTTTTAATTTATAACAATGCGACATCTGGATGAGTGAAAAGACTCACCTGAAATGCCACTTCCGGCTTGTCAGAGTTGAGCTTGACGAGACTGAGACTGTTCTGTGAGAGACAGAGGCGGAAACTTCCTCGGAGGTGTTTTTCCACTGCCAACCCCTTTTGCTGTATAACGACTTGCCACACATGCTCTGTAATATAAAATATTCTCCATAAATTAAAAAACTCAGAGAATGATAATTTATCAAATGTTCATACAGTACATTTTAAAAAAATATATATATTAATCACTTCAAATTGGAAAGGAAAATATGTGAATTGAATAATCGGCAGCATTGAAAAAAATTGGCACATCTTTGTTTAACCTTCATCCTTCATCCTGCTAGAGTTGAATGCAAATGCCATTAATAGGTTAAACCAGTTTGGATAAAGGCTCGTACTATCCACTAAATGCAAAACCTGGCTAAAGACTTTTATTGTGATAATTCTTCTTTTAAATCGCACAGGAGCAAATAACAAGTTGTTTTTTTTTAAATAAAAAATCATTGGTAAATTGAATGACAAACAAGCAATTGATCTTTGAAATTTGAACAATGTGGTTCAACATTGCAGTCATAATCCAAATCAACAAAGTCTTTTCAATGTGCTTCAATCACATCATAACAACACAACAACAAAAAAAGAGATAGAAATACACTATTGTCGACCTAAATATATCTCTGGAATACACAAACAAGTTAATTCAGTGAAGTCATCTCAGCACAAAGCCAATAGCATAAGAAAATAATATAAGATCTTAAAATAATTTCCTTCGGTAAGCTATTTATGGAGAATCCAATCAGTTGGTCTTGTAGGGATTCGAATCCCAGTGGGTTCAACTATTCAGTGGGCCATGTATATTATGTGACCAATAATCCTCTGTTATTACAGGGTTACTACAGGGTTATTACAGGGTTATTACAGGGTTATTACAAGGAGACTGCCATGGATGACAAGACTACAGAAATAGGCAGAAACGTGCTCGTGAACATCACCACTGGCACCCATATACATTCAGAGTGATTCTCGTCATCCTGGTTCAGCATGATTCTCGACAGGATGACGGGGAGACCAAATATCTACTACTGGAGACCTATATTTGTGGAAGCCGTGTTAGTATTTTAAAGCTATAACGTCCCAAATTTATTGAATAATATTCATTGATTTACTGTTATATGAATATATGCTATTGAATAATATAAAAATGTCATAAGTAACTATCGCATATCTAGTAGTGGTTTGAACAAATATTGGCCACTTGGACAAAAGTTGAAAATAATATTAATTATTATCAGAAAGGAAGTATTGTTGGGATAAAATAAACAGAAAAAAAAAGAGAGAAAGAAAAAGAAATAATAACATTTCAGGTCGACCAAGCAAAACTGTTTAAAAACTATTTGTTGGACATGTCAAACATTTTGCAGATGCTGTTTCATGAAGCTGATTTCGGTTTTATGGTGCTGGAAGTCGTTTCTCAAAGCTCTCATAGCCACTATTAGACTACCAGTATACTGCTCTCGTAAGTCCCTGATCGACATGTATAAGAGATGACTACAAGAGTGCTACGATCTTGCAATAGATACGAGAGCTTCAAGAAACGATACTCTGATCTATGGCGAAAGGAGTTAATCTATGGCAAATGACACAGAATGTAGTCTATGTGGAGTGTAGTCATATGAATGTTTTACGGTTTCTGATGTCAGCTTTCATCGACACACTACAGTAAAACATTGGAGCGACTGAATTCTCTAAACTGGGCTCCCGTCTACTGAAAATGTTCAAGCTAAGGCTGTTGGCGCATCCACCAGGTAATCAGTTTAGATATCCTGGTGCCCTTGTGATATTGCTCCAGGTATTTTGTATATATCAGGTCCTCAATCAATAATCTTCCGGGCATTTATGTCATTGCAAATTCCACAGTGGCCAATGAACTAGGTGTTTACTCATAACATTACCCAATAGGGACTAAGCTGACATGAGATTCATTCAAAATCCGGTGACACAAACTGGTCAAACATCTAAATGTGCATCGCAGCTGATGCCCTCACATGACATCACAATGCAGACGTCATTCATAGCAACTATTGCAAGCCTTATTAGCAACCACGCAATAATGTTCACGAAATATGTTCTACATATATTTTTGTGGTTTACATTCATTGGGATATTATTTATCGAAGCCTATATTTCCATTTTCAAACCATGCCGTTTTTGTTGTTCTTTTTTAATTGGGGTTTAGAGTCGCTATGAAGATTCTTTCACTTATATCACGACTTGGCAGTTTAGGGCAGGAGGAAACCTGCAACATCCGTAGCGCTGAATGTTGCAGTAAACCTGCGAGCACTGGCTAGTACTGATGAGACCAAGGATGATAACTGCATTGCCACTCTACAGACATCGCATCCTATCAATATCACGTCAGAAAGGTAACATTCGCGAACATTGATGCCGGGCTCCCGGGGTGGGATTTGAACCTTTGGTTACCATCCGCCCCAAACCATATCCATTTTCATTAAGCATAACCTTGATTAGCAAGTATCTAATGTTATATCTTCGACTAGGTGTCACTGGAAATGACCCCGACAAGACTTAACTGTCCATATTGAAAATTCCACAGTGGCCAATGACCTCTGAGCTTATTCCATTGCACAACATTACCCAATAGCCTCCTGTCACACCTGTGTGTGCCGAGTTGTTGTTCAAGCTACGAAAACGCAGTTTTTGCTGGAGGTGAAACTCCATGCACTGATTTTCCACAAAATAACAAGCAAAGGTCCAAATTATCAGACTAAGTAGCCTGTTGCAATATCCGCCCCCCCCCACCCCCCCTACACACACACAAACCTTCCCCTTTCCCCAGGCAAAAATTGCCAGTGTTAATGAAACAAACTGGTCCCTGTAGTAAATAGCTGTTGTGGAAGTCATTATTAGGTCAATATGTAGTCACAATTAAATTAATGTTTATTTGGGTTACTCGTCAAAGACAAAAACATGTTTTTGTTAAAAGATTTGTCAGTTATTTTAAAATTAGCTATATAAGCTAGCTTGGACTTCCGAATGCGCCCAGAATACGCACAGAATATGCATGTTTACACGTGTCAACGGTGAAAGCACATTATAGTATATTATTCGAAACTCCGAGCTGGCTTATTCTTTAAAAAAAAAAAAGGTCTTCACAGATTTCACCATTTGTTTTCTAATTTTCAACAAAATATACATACATTCCATGTCTACTTGTATTTACAATTATAAGTGGCATGGAAATAAAATTTAAATATTAAACCCATAAAACTTTATTTCACACAACACAAGAAAATAATGCTGTGTCATCTAGCCAAATATATTTAAACTTCTTTAAATTAATAGCATCGTTGATGAGATCTGGTATCACCTCTGACCTCTGTCTTCATGGTGATTTGCCAACCAGTGAATTGCGTAGGTTGCATCACGGCCATTGTTCAATGTTTGTGGGTATGTACATAATTACCACTGTGAATGACACTGTGCTGTAATACACTGTAGATAGGTAAGCTCATCACAGACATCAATGGCTGATGAAACATCTTACAATTCCTCCTCCATTGAAGAAAACCCAACTTCCCAATGTTGGATTTTTACAGCATGCACCTTATATATAATCACAGATTAAGTTGTCGTTTTGGACTGAATTAGAGTTGAAAATGCAAAGTACATGCACTTAGCATTCATATTATTGCTTTTGTACCTCCAAATATCTATTCACCGCTGTAGGACAGGTAAAATTCTATTGTAGTTTATATTTCCGGTAAAACCCCGAATAATGTACTGTAATATTTCAATTTCCTATAGTCGAATAGACTAAGGGGGGTAGTCTAAATATAATACCAATCAATATAAGTTATATATTATTGATTTAATTTAACCCTCTGAGAATAGGGATAGTCTATAAGGGGGGGGGGGGGGGGGTTTAACTCTAATAATTTAACATGGTCAAAATAACTTTTCACGACCACTGGTACCATTATATGTAACATACATTAAATTATTTTATAAAATATTAAAATATTGAAAACCAGCGGGATATGTGGAAAATGTAGCTGGTTACCCAATATACTTGTGTAGACACATCAAATATACATACATGCATGTAAAAATAGTTTGATCATGAAATATGTGATTGTATGCCTTTAATGTTTAACTCTCTCCATGTTGGAGTCGATGAGACATGATATAAAGATCAGTGCATGGGATAGGGTTAATACTATCAAGCCATAATATATATACACTTTGACATCTTGCACTTTGTACATTGACCATGTTATTGGATTAACTTGACCATGTTATTCGATTAACTAGAATATTAAAGCTGTTATCCTACTTCTACTATAGATAGCTGCTCCAATATTCTTATTATTATTGTTGTTTTACTTTGCAGCGGGAATATCTCACCCATAGGCGACGACTGCTCCAATACCTGTTCAATGTTTACATGAGACACAGAACATGCAGATAACATTTTGTTACGTTCTCATGTATATATAAATGTTTTTAATTTTATTTTATTTATCCCTTTCCCTCTCTTTAATTTTCATTTCATTGGCTAACACCATCAATTATTAGAAATGGCAATCATTAAATGAGGAATTAGGACTGCTCACATTTCTGCGAGCTTCCACGATTTAATCCAGAAGCTTATTGCAAGTCGAAGTGCAATATTCAATTCAAAATACATAGGATATATTATTGATTACAGTAAGTGGACGACTATTCTATATTCCTCAGTAGTGCAACATAAAACGAGTCTTACTTCACTGATGACAATACTTACTACATGCTACCTAATGTTGGCTGGGTTGATTTTAATTTCCTGCAGTATTTACAGAGCTTCTACCATGTTTAGAGACAAAAAAATATGTATACTTGATCAAGCAAAATGCCAGTTTTGAAACAGTTGTTTACAACCTTGAAGCATGTTCACAGAGGTTCTGTGACCTTGAGCAGAGATCAGCTCTCACTCGGCACAGCATAATATGTCAGCCATCATCTAAGTGTCTAGTTACACAATCACATCATATGTGGCAGCTAGGTAGATAATCATCACATGTGCACCTAGTTACAGAATCATAATATCTAGAATAGCTTTAGAGAAAATGACAAAAAAAGTTTTTAAAAATAAATAAATAACGAAAAGAACATTCTGATAAGTCTACTGTACATGTATTAAATAAAAAATAATAAAAAATAAAAATAATGAAAACAAAATTTTAAAATAACAATAAAAATTAAAATAAATAAATAATAATAAAAGAAATTCTACAATATATCCAACAACATTGCCATTGGAATGTTTTATCAAAAGGAATTCCATATCAACCAGATTACAATCAGCTGCATGTATCATGTAAGAATACATCTAAATCATGTAATGAGCATAATATGTAAATTTGAACAATTAATTCTAGTAAACTTGTGACGAAGTGAACAACATGAAACCAGTGGCAGTGGGAGATGCTAACATATATCCAATAAACTGGGAATCTTGATTTTTTTGGGGGGTGGACTATTTAGTTCTACCATTAAATTCATTCTGCAATACAAACAAACAAGCAGAACTCTTCTTCATTGGAGAGCATGTAGATAAAAACCATAGAAAGACTGGCCTGGGGCAGTTGATAACAGTCTTTGTGAAACATTATATCAAATTGGAAGATAAACCTATAATAGTCCTTGTGAAATATAAAATATTGAATTTTCTTCAAAGCACCGTAATCAGACCGATTTTCATTACAAGCAAACTCATCTGGCCCAAGGTCAAGGTCAAGTTCCTTCCGTATTATCATTAGCGATACTAAATAATTAAATGCGATGGTCATGATAAACTACGGCGGCAGTACATTTAGCAACACAACTAGATCAAATATACACAGGAACACTCCCTGGTTTATGGTTTATGGATCCACCAACCCGATTTTTTTCCACTTTGGAAACTAAAAAATAATTATTTTAATTATATTCCTCCGACAGAATTCTAGCCTTTAGATAATAATAACAAATGGTGAAAATGGTGAAGGAACAAATCGTATAAATCATCATTGGACATAAACAAAGACAAGTTGATGCCTTACTGTTAAATATGTATAACGAAAGCCTAATTCATAACAATTACTGCTATTGACAAGCAGTATATACTTTGAACAATTTATGTGTATTGGTCTTTATAAGAATTATTCACATAACAATTACTGCTATTGACAAGCAGTATATACTTTGAACAATTTATGTGTACTGGTCTTTATAAGAATTATTATAAGTATATTTATTTTCTGTCTATCAACCAATTATAATCTCCAAATATTATGATTTTAATATTGGAATATCCAAATAACAAATTAATTTTGTGTGTGTATTTTCCACAACCCCGAACCAAAATTATCACAGAAAAATCTGTAAGCCAAGGAATCACACAACTATGGCCTTAGTTGTAGATGTACAATCCTATAGGCCTGGGGACAACTATTTCTACCCATCTAACAGCTAACAGGAATGAAAGGTTATTTCTGGAGGAATGTTTGCATCCATACCTCTGATTGTCTTTATAGTCTGAAACTTGTGACCATGAACAATATATAAATACCGGTACATACACACAGAAATACAAACCACAATTGAAAACATTTCACTTTTTCTGTTTCATGTATGTAGCTGATTTGTTGCATGGTAGGTCTGAAACTTAAACAGTTTTAAAGGCATACAATCACTGTTTGTTGACATATAGAGAATCTCTACCGAGTGTCTTTTGATATAAATGTTATCCTACGAGTTGAGAAAAGTATGATAACATTGATTTCAAAAGAAACGAGGTTGAGATTCTATTTATCACCTAGTAATGTAGCTAAAGCAATATGCTCACATGTAAGGTATAAATATTGTACCTCACTTGCCTAGTTACTCAACAGAACAGTCTTCATATGTACCCGCTATGGTGACAATTGATGGATGTTATCTACAGTAGAATAACATTGTTGTCCTACTGACGTTATCTCCCGTGGGAGCCAGTATTGGGTAATAAATATTAATATCAAATTAACACACACAAACATAGTGCTTTTTAGTTTCCCTGAATATGTTTCTATTCATACATGACTAGATTTCTGTATTAGCATTCACATACTTTAATATTTAGGCCTAATAAATTACAATACAGATAGCGGTCACATTACTTGTATAAACAATCTATTGACTGAAGACTAAAGACTGATATTGGAGCCATACTTAACCTCAACCTCATACTTAACCTCCTAGAAAATCCCTGTTCGCGATTGCCATGTTCATTTTTGTAATATATATTGTATTGTGCCGAGGTTCTAAGCCTCAGTGAATAATGGTTCTGTCCTGTTCTGACTCAGGAACTGTATATAGCGTGTTTGAAGCGTGAATAACATCAGAAGCAAGAATATGTGGCAAGAATCAATCCTTGTACGAATGAGAAAACAAAACATACAAGGCTATATCCACACTCCATATATGTTTTCCACTGTTGTGTACTAGCGAAGTTACGATTGTTTTTGTAGGTAAAAATTAACAAAACTAATACTGCATAATTAGCAAACTTACATGGGATGATTTTAGTTATATAAAATTAAAGTATACTCAAATATTTAGTCACGCTACATAACGAATTACACGAAGTATTGCAAAGATAGTCGCAGTTTATTCGATATTGCAGAGATGTACATGGATCTTTTTAACAAATCCATTACAATATTCTGAATACTCTTAACTAATCATGTACATTAATCTTAAAGAATCATTTTCGCTGTAACAAAGTTGATACCCTGTGAACCTGATGCATATAATCACTAGTACAAACAGGTTTGCTGATCGTTCCAACACGCTACCCCAATACAGTTCCAAGTCAGTGCAAACCCGACTCCGGGGACTATCGTTCAATTATTTTTAGTCCTTGCATCTTGCTGAGTGATTACATCTGGCATGCTAAAGAACGTAAGGCTTTTCTCGCGTTAATGTCACAAGGGATTGTTTATTCCCTGCACGTGCGAGTATACCACCAACATGGCTTCATGGAAACGTGAAGCCCTCAATAGGCCTTGTTATTTTGACTTAATTTTCTCATTGATTTCTTGTGTGCGTTTTTTTTAATCGTTATTTACACCGCATTGCCTCGTTATTTCTAACGTATCATTATTTCAATTTAAAGCAACTCTCTCATGGACGGTATAAAGAATCGTATGTCTAGGGAGGTCATTTTACATTCCATAAAATTAATTAATTAATAGACTAATAGCTATGTATTATCTGTACAGTAATATTGTATGATGATTACTGGAGTGGGGAAAAAAGTAAAAGAAAGAACGTCATATTTAAATGGCACAAATTGTTAATAGGCATCTATTGATATGTTCATGAAAATATTATAATTCTGAAAAATACTACTTTTTACGTTTTCGTATTTCATGTGTTTCTTAAGGAAAAAAAGGTGGGGCGGACTTGGTTTGATTAATAAGAGTTTTAACTAGTAGTTTCAACTACTAGACTATACAATTACATTTTATTGCTGCGGGTAATAGCTACATTTCACACAGATAGCAGATATACAAATATATACAAATGTGTGGGGTTATTGAAAAGAAACCCAGAGTGCAAATTTGTGAAATACTGAAATACTAAAAGTGTGGGTGATTACAGTTCATCACATGTACATCCAGATATAATCATTCAACTTCCACTACTTGGAGTTCTTGTCTTTTGTTTCCAGGACCCAAAAGGTTACTTTCAATCAGGTAAGTTTGGGGCTTGAAAAGGCCCAGGGGTAATTCATGTACGTAATTTCAGCAGGCACATGAAGTTTTGCATGTAATTGGCAATACTTTGATACGTATTTGCCAATACTATAATAGATTTTGCATTGTAGTTTTTATTTTTATAAAATTACATTCATTAAACTATTATACAAATTTTTTCATATTATTACTAAATAGGTTTTACATATGATAATAGCTGCCCACTAATTTGGTAATCATTTTTATCACAAAGATCATTTGTAACGTTACTTTGGGATAATAATGATTTTTTCTTTATAAAAAAAATACTTTATGAGAACATTATTAAACGTTGGGTTCACAGTATTGAATGCGTTACTTTAAAAATCCAACATGCTGTGTTAATAATGCTAAAGTAAATTAATGGGGTATACATTGGGCTATTTGAATGCGAATTTATTTTGTTTCTTTCACCAAAACATTAATCATTGTTCGTTCAATTACCAGTGATTACTGCTAAATATGTCATGTAGAGAGACGAGGTAACATCTGATTCTAATTCGTGTCACCGTGTTTCAGGACTGCTACGAAGAGAGAAGATCGAAGATGGAAGAGGACATCCAAAAAGAGATCCTAATTCTCTCGATCTCTTTTCTCTCGCTCTCGGGACTGCTTCCGTAAGGTAGGAAGCGAAGATCGAAGATTGACATCCAAGAAGAGAAGATCCAAATTCAGATATATATTCCCCTTTTCATCTGCCATTTTCAATGTAATATTTGATTATTGTAATTCTCTCCTTCTCTGTTTCAGGACTGCTTCCGCAAGAATTATCTTGTAGCAGTTAGATTTGTATACAAATTAATGGTCCATCTGAAAACGAAAATAAACATAGTTTTAAAACACATAATATAAAGACTGTTCTGTTGGGTAACTAGGCAAGTGAGGTACAATATTTATACCTTACATGTGAGCATATTGCTTTAGCTAC
>JAUTBT010071588.1:0-13649 GCA_032361225.1 Lepetodrilus schrolli
TAGTGCTAGCTCACTTGGAGGTATATCATGCCACAGATAGAACATGAATACCCCACTCAGACACAGTATACTGACTCTGAGCCGACCAGTCCTTACTTTACCCCTATAAATCTGAGCGCCAAGCAGGGGAACAACAAGTACCATATTTTAACGTCTTTTGTTATGACGCGACCAGGGATTGAACCCGCAACCTTACGCACTCCGGGAACAACAACAACAATAGCTCAGAAACATTATTTATAGCAAAATATAAAATGTGGTTTCTATAGATGTGTTTGGTATCTAATTGAATACTACTATATAAATCTACTTTTCTAAATGATTACGGTAGGTCATATTTTTTTAACATTATTTTATGATTTTTTTTTGGATTTTTTTTTAGCAGTTTCAATTTCTGAAACCTTATTGTTATGAAATGTTAGATAATGCATATAGATTTAGTTATGCTAGATGCATATAGATCTAGTTATGCTAGATGCAAAAAGATCTAGTTATGTTAGATACATATAGATCTAGTTATGCTAGATGCAAAAATATCTAGTTATGTTAGATACCAAACAAATTATACCAAGATGTTATATATTTGTCTATTATTATGTTTCTGAGATCTTGCAGCAAAGTGTATTTTTTGTTTTTCAGTTTATATTGATTTTAGGCCACATTTAGTAGATAATAGTTAAGTATGTCACTTCACCATGTCCATTTATATGAAATTCTTGTCCTACATATTGTATTATTAAATAACTGTCTGCCAAATCAATATTAAATATGTCAACAAGGGCCATAACTAGCTTGTAAAATTCACAACAGTAATAGACAATCAATAATTCCAAAAATAGGACATTTCTCCACAAAGCATGCCTTTGTTGATCATGTTGATTATGAACTAATTGAAGTTTAACATCCTGTGCTCAAGATTTTGATTATATCAATATTATGAAAACAATGTTGCATTAATATAATACTTAGTAGTAGCAATATCACTGAAAAAACGTGTGTTTTGATACAATAAAAGCAACATTGTTTCAAAATAGATACAATCTAGGTAAATATAGCAGCATTATCACTCATCCGCTGATGAATGCTAGCTACGGTACCACCATCATAATTAATATGATGCTATTACAGCCATTTTCCAGGTGGCATAACATGATGAATTCAACATGCAATAAACAGATGAAGATTTAGGCTGTCAGCAAATGTATATGCAGCAACGATGCGGGGGAGCAAGAATGTCAACAACACACTAACCTGAACTTCCGCTGAATCTCGAAAACCTTGGTGACGAAACTGACGTTGTGGTCAGCATGCTAAATTAACGCTGTTTGGAGCTGTCCGTGCCTACAGACCAATAAGAATCCACATACGTACTGAAAGCACCAACCAAATTCACTGTATTATCCCTCCATCCCGTCAGGCTCCCTTTATACAAGAACCGAAGCCGTTCGATAATTACAGATATCGTTCAAAGCGTAGAATCGAACCTATAAACAGCTGGTAAATTGCGAGCGTTCATTCATCCGAGTAACAACAGACAGCTCCAATTATCACGTGTCTGTCTTCTTTCGCCGTTGTTGATTAAAGTCACACCTGAAATAACGTATCAAAGGTTCAGATGCGATATTTGACAATTTTGTTGACAATCTGCATGATGAGTAAACACGGTTGACAAGCACGTTGGCCATACATTTCTAGCTAAAGCTATTCAGAGCTTGGCAGCGAGTGCTGTTGAACAAAGACATTGCTGCCTCGAACATCTGACACACAGCCGCTCGGCATTATCTCGGTTACCATGGAAACCGTTAATACTGGGAATTTTGGCTACATTGAATTTTACATTTTTTAACAAGTTTCTGGAAATTTTAGGTATTTCTATTTCAAAAGATGATAATGTTTTATGTTTTTACAAAGTATGGAATAGAGCAAGGCATCATAAATCCTTTAAATGTTGAATTATTGATTTTTCATAGCAATGCATGCATAGACAAAGGGTGTTGCTATATATGACATTTAATAGAGAGAATTTATCATTATTTCAGTTTTTTTTAAATTGTTCATGAATAATGAAAGGCATTGATATGTTGTAAATTAACTGACGGTGACAATATTCATCAATTCAATATAGAGTATTACAATTTTTCCATTTAAAAGTTGATACTGTAAACCCTTATACCATTTTGAAAATTGAATAAAGTAAAATGTGCGACTGGTTAATGTTTATTTAATATATTATTAAATGAACAATAGGCCCTTTATGTATATATCTATATTTTATGCATGTTCCTGTATAATACACAGGAGAGTTAGAATTAATCTACTGTAAATGTTCGTTACAAGTTTCAAGTATTTTATGGGTGCTTCAATTACATTTACATGTAGGCTCTACATGTTTTTCTTTGTTGTCTTTTTTTGTTGTGTTAGTTTTAATACTGGGATTTATAGATGCTTTAACGATTGTTTTACTCATATCATGTCAGTTTTTTAGGATGAATATCCTGCAATACCTGAAGTACTGATGACCATTTTATTATTTTTTTTAATACCTATTAAATTAATATTTAACACTATTTTATGTAATAATGTATTACACGAGTCCCATAATGTCTATTTGCCTTTTTAATCTTATACAATTATTCATTGAAGAGCCTACATTTATAGTATGAAAGAATTGTCAACAATTTCAGCTTTGGATTGGTGGCCATCTTGAAAAGCTTGACATTGACTTCAATTACTGATGGGAATTTTCTACGATCTTATCATGGAATAGATTAGACCATTCAAACTTAAAAACGGTTCCTAAAAATGTACAACATGAAGTTGGTAGTGGGAATTCCTGGTGGATATTTATGTATAAAATATAGAATATTTTGTACCAATTGAAAGAATGAAATAATTTTACACTATTATCATTGTTGATGATATGGTAATTTACACTATTATCATTGTTGATGATATGGTAATTTACACTAGTATCATTGTTGATGATATGGTAATTTACACTATCATCATTGTTGATGATATGGTAATTTACACTATTATTAACATTGTTGATGATATGGTAATTTCACATAAGTCTAATTGCATTACAATAATGAAATAATTTAATTAATAGTAAAAAATATCAATAGAAATTGTACCCTGGTCGTCCATCTTGGTTTTTGGCCTAAAATGGGACTTTATACCACTAGATTTTTCTAGACTTATTATATATTGCACTAGACATCTTGCTAACATGAAAAACACCCAAGAACTTTGTGTTGCAATTTGAGGTGGGTTGGCCCATTTTGCGTGTTAGTTTGACCAGACTACTGTAGTTAGTGCTCCGCCTGTCTGTGTTACGACTCAACAATTGTGATGTAATGCCTCTCTATAACGGGTTCCAACACTGGGGAGAAGTTATTGAGAGTTTCCTGTTGAAAATAGCTAGCTGTTTGTTTACATTGGAAATACACACCAGCTAGTTCTCGGCTGCTGACTACATACTGTACATAGCATCTCACATAGCATCTCATATAGCATCTCACATAGCATCTCACATAGCATCTCACATAGCATCTCACATAGCATCTCACATAGCATCTCACATAGCATCTCATATAGCATCTCACATAGCATCTCACATAGCATCTCATATAGCATCTCACATAGCATCTCACATAGCATCTCACACCGACCACCTTTGATCTTGCAGAAGACTTTGGTTGGGATTTGACTTTGCAATGTTGATAATATTCTTGATTTATTTCAGTATTAAATTTGATGAAAAGTCTTAATGACTTTGTTTTTTTTAAAAATAAATATATATATATATATAGTTGTTTGATTACCTGGTTTGCGTGTCCGCTGAACCGAATTTTTTTCCATTTCAGAAAATACAATATTAATATTCCGACAACAGTGTACCCATCTTTAGAAAATTATTATAATAAATCGTGAAGGAACAAGCAGTATATATATGAAAAAAGATATGTATACACACATTGCAGGAAACCTGTAAAACCAACAGGCAAAGATTGACACAAAATGGCTAATAGTATGTACATGTATGTAGCAAAAGTCTAATTGATAACAATTGCTGACAAGTAGTACAGGGTAACCCTACTTTGAAAATAATTGTAAATTCAAATCTGAACAATTTATATGTAATTGGTGTATTTTAATATCCATCATTGGCAATTATATTATTCAGTTATATTTATTTTCTGTAAACCGACCATTCATAATCTCCAATTGTTATTATTTTGTATATTGGATCTGACCAAAAAACATCTATATTTATTTATATTTTCGATGTTTTCGAAAGAAATTATCACAGAATAATCCATAAACCAAGGAATCAACAAACTATGGCCCAATGTTCTTGATATTTTTCAATATTAAATTCGATGAAAAGTCTAATACGTGTACTTTTTTTTATTTTTAATATATTATATTAAGAAATACACCCGGAAACTTGTTGAGATTGAAAATATTTTTATTTTAACATAGAAATTTGGAGACATCTAAATCTCTTTCATTTTCATCATATTCATTTTTAAGCAATTATCCAAGGGCAATAATACCAGTTCAACTGGTATAAGTAATGAAACCTTCATTCCAAAAATATTACAGCCATGTGAAATGTACAAGAACCTGTCAATCAAGTATAGCATGAAATAGACACATCTCAGGAATGCCAGTTTACTTAAGCAGTTAATGCAATTTTCTCTCAGAGATTAGACAAACTGTGTCTCTAATCATGTCAGAAGTCGTTGATTTCCATAACATGAAATTCATTGAAGCATCGTAAATTAACCACAAATGTTTCTTACTATAAGAAGTATATACTATATAATTATATTATTATTATATACTACGTACAAGAGTTAAATTTGTATAAAAATGAATAGTCCCTCTCTGATAACGAAAATAAACGTAGTTTTCAAACAGAATTCCCTTTCTCATGTGCATAGTATAAATGTGAAATATAAACAAAGTAATATATATATATATATATATTTAGTCAAAATTTACAAATGGCAAAATAACTGTGAGAGAGTTGCTTTAAGCAGTTAAGGTAATTATCAATATTGTCTGACAAAAATACTGACAAGGATAATACCTCGGGAATATTTCCACATTTACATCTCAAATCTTGACTGTAATGGAATTAAACGAGAGACATGGACATGTTTTCTGGGAAGTTAGTGGCGACATGTATGTCTGGTTGTCAGTTTGCAGTATGCCCATGTCAAATCTGACTGGATATTAAATACATTTATATGTTCACTTCCAGGAACAGAAGAAATTTCATCTCGCTGACCTTATCAGTTATCAGACAACAGAACTCTGTGCTCCAGTGAAGGATTCTCAGTGCAGCACTAGACACCCACTTTAGCTACTTCAGTGCCAAAGGCTTTTCTTTTATAACTAATACTACATTTTAATATAACGGAAGTCAAATTTATATATTTTGTTTTATTTATAAATAATTTGATGATCGCCAATCTCATTAACACCAGATTTGAAACTGATGCTCAGATATTTGGACACTTCGTTGAGGAGATCTGATTTTAATTAGATTGGGTGATGATTCAATAATAACGAAAACATCAATGATGAGTAGATTTTCATTGCTCTGTATGTATTTAGTTTGCCAATCTGAATATTTGCATTGTTTTTAGTTTAAGCACTGATGTTTTACCACTTGGGAGGGATCTAAATTGCAGTCGATCATGTCTTAAATAAGGCTTGAATCAAAATATGTGGAATTATATATGTACCTTTTTTCTTTCTTTGTTTACAGATTGCAGATGAAAGTAAGAACTGCATGGTCTCAAATTATTGCTTGACAAAATATATACCTGTAGGAAGTGACCACCATTCCCAACATACATGTATACATGTACATGTAATATGATGTATGAATTTTACAGACAAAACATCAGATACTTTAGATGATATGAAGAAAGCTCAATACATTAGCATATGCATGTGATTCAGTTTTTGCTATTGGACTTAATAAACTGATATTTAGGAATGTACCAAGAAAGAACGCTATACTATAATGATGTAAAGTGTCAATATAAAATACTTCACTCACCTATATTCATGTATACAACTGCTAAAGTAATAAAAAAAATCCCAGTAAATCTTTTAGATCCATGCATATATGTCGCACCCACATACCTTTCAGCAAACCAAATATACACATACAGTGTATACTAGTAATGCATGTTCTCTCTGTACCGTGGGTCTCTTAAGTGAACACACCCAAGCCCAGGCTTAGTGACGTGCAGCCAACCTGGGCTGTTTTCCAACCAGCTGTACAATGATGAGGGAGAGGGCTGTGGCCCCTGTCTTAACCCACCTTTCAAGCAGATTTTGACTCCCTGCCAGATGTCTGGAAAGTTTACCATTTAGCCAGTGTGCTCTTAATTTTATGGAACTGTTTATAAGAAATGCCACACTATATATACAAAAAAGACAACATTATATAAAACAGCTTGCCAATGTTTGGTGAAAAAGTAGCTTATTCACCACAAAATTCATGGTATTTTGAAGAAAATTAAATGCCTTTTGCCAGGTAACTATGTTAACTTGCTTAATGTCAGCATTTTCAATAATGAAAAATCACTTTGCACAATTACATTTGCATTGTACACTGTTGGATTGTGAGAATTCAATGATAATTTCACATGGATATATATCTGTTTACATATATATGTTTACTATCTAGGCTTAACCAAGTTCAGCTAAAATGACCAGACCAGAAAACCCAACACTGTCTACCGGCATATGCTTGTGTTTTCAATGCAAAGGGAAACTGAAAATGTACTCTCAAACAGGTGAAACGAAGATTTTCCTGGATTTTCTTATTTGGCCATCACCTGTCTCACCACTAAGTGAAAACCTGTTAATGTTGCCAGACGAGTAAATTAAGTGTCAGAGATATCCTAAATGGCCATAAGATATCCTGACTGGCTGTGTGCTGATTACACAGCATTGTGTATGATGCATTGACTGGTTATTTGAGGACTAAATTTATCATCATATTCTAATTAACCTTCTCAATGGTGGAGCCAAAGGCCACAGGTTCAATTATCATCCGGGAGCCTGGCATCAATGTTCGCAAAAGCAACCTTTCTGACGTGATCATGATAGGATGTGCTGTCTGCAGAGTGGCAATCCTTGGTCTGTCAGTACCAGCTGGTGCTCACAGATTTACTGCAACATTCAGCGCAACTAATGTTGTGGGCTTCCTCCCACCCTAAATTGACAAGCCAGGATATAAGTGAAAGAATCTTGAAAGCAGATCTAAACCCCAATTTAATAAAAATAAAATAAATCTTCTTCACGGTGGAGGCATCAAGAGATGCCCTGTGGAATTGTGATACCAGAATACTAATCCAGCTGGGTATGGATTGTGACTATAATCGGCTGAGCTCCAGACTATGCTGTGATTATGAGATACGTTGACTTGCCGACTGTAATCATGGTATTTGCCAACTGAAATATTTATAATGAGATGGATGGCTTGAGCTATACCTACAGCATTACAGCATCAAAGGATGTGTACTCAATTGAATGGGTTCAAAGTGACAATGCTAGCAGTGAAATAGACATTCTATACCATCACCCCTTGAGGGTGCATGGCTTATTAATAGAAACTAGATCAAAGTGCAGTAAGTCTATACTACAACTCCATGAAAGACTGTGATAATATGCTACCAGTTTCTTTCTTTGGTTGGTTGATTTGAGGTTTTAAGCCACTTTCAAGATTTTTTCACTCGCATCATGCCTTGCATGCGTATGTACTCTCTTGTACTAGTCTGGATTTCCACCAGTTTTTATAGTGCTAGCTCACTTTGAAGTATATCATGCTGCAGATAGAACATGAATACCCAACTAGGACACAGTATACCGACTCCAAGCTGACCAGTCCTTGCTTTACCCCTTTAATGCTGAGCACCAAGCAGGGGAACAAGTACCATCTTTTAACGTCTTTTGGTACGTGACAGGGATCGAACCCGCGACCTTCCGCACTCCTGGCCGACGCTCTAACCATTACGCCACAGAGCCGGCAAATGGGTTAGTGACAATTGTGACCCCTTGAGGGTGCATGGCTTATTAATAGAAACTAGATCAAAGTGCAGTAAGTCTATACTGTAACTGCAAGAAAGACTGTGATAATATGCTACCAGTTTCTTTCTGTAGATATTTATAGAATTTGTTCAAGCATGTACCTATTTACTTCACTAATTCTCACTATTTACTTCACTAATTCTCACTATTTACTTCACTAATTCTCACTACCATTAGTGAAATCAGGACAGAGCCAAGCAGTCATAGCACTTGACTTAATTTCTTTGTTTCCAAATGTAACTGTTGCTTCCTGATTTACTGAACATTTATTCATGGATATTTAAGAGCTGGCCATTTAACGGTTGTTCACTGAAGTACGATATGAACAATTTGAAGGTTCTGGGTAAACCAGAGCTTTAGGCATAAACCACACCCATGGATACACCTACTTCATACTTATCTTGCAAGAAATCCGTAATAAATTAATCGTTTGTCGTATACTGATGGCGTGTCAATGACCCAGATTCAAACTTGGGATATTTAGCTCCAATAGCACAACAACCAGTGTGCTACAGTCGCACATTCCACCATGAAACTAATAGGATGCGCTGTCTGTAGAGTGGCAATACAGTTATCATCCTTGGTCTTGTCAGTACCAGCCGGTGCTCGAAGGTTTACTGCAACATTCAGCGCTACGGATGTTGTGGGTTTCCCTTGCCCTAAACTGACAAGCCGTGATATAAGTGAAAGAATTTTGAAAGCATCTCTAAACCCCAATTAAAAAAAATGACAAAAAAAACTCCAGGAAACTAGTTAATACAAGGATGAGGATTTTCCGTGGATCTGCAGATTTTGAAGTTCCGGGGTCGATCTCTTAAACCTGGCTGTGGCCTGCTAAGAGCGCAGTCACTGGATCCAAGCTGTTTCAAATGAAAACACAATTTCCCATTCTCATCCTTGTTTTTTTTCTTTCTCACAATAAAACAGAACACAGATTGTAAGAAAAGTCAGTTTTATTTCACATGTAAGAGATGCATACAAAATGTTCAAAATGCGATACAAAGATCTGAACCAAGTCTACAGGAAGACTGCATGAGAACAAACTGTGATTGAGTATCTGAACATAGGGTGCGTTACATTGTTACATAGCAACAGCTTAATTATGTGCAACATCCTAATGTAGTTCTCATGGTGAAGAAAACATATATGCCATCTCAGAATTGAACAACGGTATGCGACAATGACATGTTTAATTGATTAAATAATACCATTTGTGTGTCTCTCCACAGCTCTCGTACATCTGTCATGCAATATACACAGGTATGTATAAGAGAGGTACATAAGTACATGTCCAATACTACTTAAGCCTTGCCTTATTGCCTAAATTCTATACATGCAGAATGAATGAATGAATTAATGCTTTACGTCGCAGCGGGAATATTCATAAAAAGTAATGACTACAATAATACTTTGTATTCGTTTAATTTTTAATGGATGATTTGTTGTTAGGGAATCTTTCACCCATGCGACGATTACTTTGGAACAGATAACCGAAAATTCACTAGATCCATTGTAGAATTCTGGTACAGCTCTTATACAATTATTACACATTCACAATATTCAGCAAGACATTGATGACAGTTGATATTTCTATACATTCTAGTTCTGTTATGGTATTCAGCCCAGCGCAGCACAGAAACAACGTACAATGTTTGTGTTAACAACAGCACCATGACCCTAGTATTGAAAAAGTGAAGGTTTTTTTTGTCAACGTCGCCAGTACAATGGAATCATTAGTCGCCATGTGCAATCCACAGCAAGAGAAATCAGGGGTGCGTTCAACGGTTCTGAACTATCGAGCGTGCTGTGGTGCTTGTAGCCAGCCGGGGCCAGCATTTATTTTAAAAAATAAAAAATTTAAATTGGGGTTTTAAGTCGCTTTCAAGATTCTTTCACTTATATCACTACTTGTCAGTTTAGGGCAGGAGGAAACCCGCAACATCCGTAGCGCTGAATGTTGCAGTAAACCTGCGAGCATCGGCTGGTACTGGCGGACCAAGGATGACAAAAGCATTGCCACGGTACAGACAGTCTCAGCACATCCTATCATGATCGCGTCAGAAAGGGAACTTTCGCGAACATTGATGCCGGGTTCCCGGGATGTGATCTGAAACCACGGCCCTTGGTTCCAAAATCCAACGTTGTAGTAATGGAAAGAGGATCAACCAGGAAATTGTGGTTTGCACGGTGAACAATGATTGTAATATAATGTCTTTTGACAAAAAAACGCAACAAATATAAAATACTGGACTCCTCAAGATTGAACACAAACTGTCAGAATATGTAAGCTATGGTACATGCTATTGAATACTAACGAAATTATCAGCATAGAAATTATGTTGAAAATGTTAACATTTGGAATGTCCCATTTTGGCACAGGGAAACAGTATATAATTGGTTCTTGTAAAATCTGTAGTCCTGTGAATTGTTGAAATTATTTAACGTGAATGGTGCAAATATTGTATATAGTACATAAGAATATTGTTGTGATTCAAATAACATTACATATACTGAACCAATTTTTGTGAGAAAAGCCATGCACGAAAAGTTGATATGCTAAGCTTGCAACAATGAATATTTTAAATGATTTCACTAACATACATACAGTATCACAATAACCAAGCACTTGCAGACTATCCAAAGTAATAACTTCTTGAAAGGCAAGCATAATTATAATAAAAGTAATTATAGGAAGTAGATAATTAATAACAGCAACTTCAGAGAAGTTTTCAGGTAACCATATGAAATTGGAAAACATTTTACATATGAATTTGAACAAAAGTAAAATCAAATCTAAACATGTACAATTGAGATTATTACAGTTTGACATGAATATCCATGATACACGTCCACATTATACACTTGTCATCAAAGCCCACATAAAATGCAATTCCTCAATTCATTAGGGACTGAAAGTCTTGTCTGTGTCATTTCCAATGAAAACCTAATCATAAATATAGCATTAGATAATTGCTAATAATGAAAATCGATATGGTAGATGTTTTTATATATTTGACCAGTCTATGTCACCAGATTTTAAATGAATATCACAGGCTATCTCATGTCTACTTACAGTCCCTATCACAAAATTTTGCAAATTATTATATACAATGTTTTAAGATATGAATTATTGGTTCACAATATTGATGATAATCTAAAAAAATGGGCCCACTTGATTAATTGCTTAACATTGCTGTGGGAATGTTTCACCCATTATGGCCTATCTGAATGTTAATTATAACAATGGCCCAATTGAATGTTAATTAATTATGTACATTTGCAGTGTAGTATTCATGGGCGAGTTCTTTCCAGGTACAATTTCTCAGGTTGGGGTAGGCAGTCGTTATTATTCAAAAGCTGAAGCTACAATTAATTAAACCATTCTAGTCGTGGTGGATATGTTATGGGATTAACCTGTATGCGATGAACGTTGTAACAAAGTAAGTTCCACAAAGTACGTATGAGCAATACAATTTCAATCATTCTGGTATTGTTACTCTCCTCGTCTCTCTGGCTGTATTATTGCAACTCGCTCTCTGAACTATATTACCTTGGGATACAACTCCCATTCCCCATCTCCATCACAGAGTTCACACAGGTCAAACCTGCTGTTTTCATTATCAGCATTGTACCCTTTATTCTCTGATCAAGATGCTTGAATATTTTTAATCTAAATATTAGTAGGCATAAAATGATCGAAACACTATACGCAAACGAATGGTCAGGTAAATTTATACGCGAACGAATGTTTAGCATAAAATATGTTTGTTCGCTTCCTTCGTACATGCAACGATATAAAAACCTAATTTTTGTTGTGAAAATGTGTTTACCAATTCCAGTATAGCGTGTCTATCACTAAAAACAAGATTTATGATGAGATTCAAGTCAATGCAATTTAAAGAAGTCATCAAGATTAGAAAAGATTAATTATAGAACAGCCATGCTCACATTTCTTGTGACCAATTTTATGCAATCTTTTATCGGCACAATTTTAACCCTCTTCATGCTGTAGGCTACCACAGATGCCCGATAGAGCAGGGAGGAAGTTAAACAGGATCTTGACCAGAAAGATACAGTCCACTTATTAATGCCAGGAAAGGACCACTTCCACATTGAGGAAGATATTAATTTGTTACAAATTACCACTCGACAATTGTAACACTTACTTAGCGACAATAGTCTCCACTGAGGAAATAAAAACAAAATAACAGTCCACAGTGCAACACAACTAGATGTATTGCTGGCACAGTGCAACATAACTAGATGTATTGCTGGCACAGTGCAACATAACTAGATGTATTGCTGGCAATGTCCGTTAAAATTCAGTTATGGCACTAAATGCAGCAGAGCATGGAACTTGATGATAATGGAATTCAACACGGAACACAATACTGGATCTTGACAGGACGTGTAGAATCTCTTGGACTCCATTGAAGACCAGTGATGCCAGTGATGCCAGTGATGCCAGTGATGCCATTGATGACATTGATCCCGACTAGCTGGCGCCACTGATGACAGGTTTTGATTGGTCCATGACGAAGGTGATAATGAGGCAGCCAATCAAGTGTCTGCTTGCAATAGCTCTTCGTCGTGAAAAACTATCCTGTAGGGAAGGAAGTTTTTTTGTTTTTTTTTAAATCTCTAAAGTTTATTATTTTGTAAATATATTCTGGATTTGAATTTCAATATGTGCAAATGGTTTGGGATACAATGTAGATATGTAAGACGTACACATTATCAGTCACGATGAAATTAAACATTTACTAATCAATAAATATATTTAGTTTGGCCAGTGCTTTGTACAGTTGTATAGTGGAGTGACGATACCGTCTACATACCACGATACCGTCTATGTACCACGAACCACAATATCGTATACGTACCACCAAGTACCTGAAGTTAAACGTCGTGCGACTTCTTGACATCGCCATTTTGCTGTCGCCCAGTTTTCTGCGTCTCCATTTCCTTCTGCATTTTCTGTAGCATTTCCTGCATGCGATGGATCTGTAACAGGAACGCTTATTTAGTACGATAACATATACGAGAGCAACATATGAAAAACTTCTCTGCTTTGGTTAGACTCATCTAGCATACATAGACTAGCATACAGGCTAAACATGGGCGTTCCCTCTTGTTGAGAAAATGAGCCAAAACTTGCCTTTCACTAAAGATATCTGTTCAAGGGTTAATAAATGGGCTGTCACCATTCACCGATGAATCACGGTTTCTCTTCTAACATTGCTAAATGCGATTCACTCTTGGTGAGTCGATTCATAATTCTATTGTGGATTGATATAAACATACATGTTTACATCAATGAGTTACCATTTTTTAAATAAAAAAAAACAACAACTACATCAAATTAGTTTAGTCAACTTTTCAATTCATGTTGCCCCGAAACGAACATCCTTTTTTTCGTTCTTTTTTTTTACATTGGGATTTAGAGTCGCTTTCAAGATTCTTTCACTTATATCACGACTTGTCAGTTTAGGGCTGGAGGAAACCCGCAACATCCGTTGCGCTGA
>JAUTBT010071599.1:0-11639 GCA_032361225.1 Lepetodrilus schrolli
AAATTAAATATATATATATATATATATATATATATATATATATATATATATATTAGATGGATTCGTACGGAATTGTTCTCCTATCAGGTCACTGTGGCCCGTTCTGCTGTCCTGAGTGTGAGGAAACCTACATGGCTTCAGTCAGAGTCCGGTTAGTAGAATACTGCTCGATTCAACAAAATTATTCCGCGAGGCTGCAAGTTTCCTATACATGCACATATTATCACCCCTTACATTTGTTGGATTCTCCTTAGTTACTGTATTTCATCGAGTAAATAGATCTACGTTATATATTTACAATGGGTGGTATCGCACCAATTCTTGAACCAAAAAGAAAGTAAATAATTCGAGTCATACGACATACGACTAATAAATTCCGAAGCAACGACTAATGAGTTACACGTGCTTATTAATTGTTATTATGTTTAGTAGTGAAGGAAAATGATCTTGTATAGATTATTGGTGTATGTAGGGCCTACGTCTACTGAATATGCTTCTATCTACAGCAAATTCGGAGTCCCAGTTTCCCATGCACAGCGGCATTGCAGGAGGTGGTGGGGAGGGAGAAGATGCTCATACCAGTAAGTGCCACGACATACCTGTAAGTACCACGACATACCAGTAAAGTGTGGAATACCAGCATAACCTATGCCATGAAATACCAGTAAATACAATGAAGACCTAACGTACTGTTGGCCTTTGTTTTAGAGATGAAACGGTTATTTATATATGCAATAGCTTACTGTATGCATACTTAAAGATTTAACAGTTATAGGGGGTTCGTTATTTATTGTCTTCATTTTTGTTTCAGAACGGTCTATAGACGCCAGATTACCGGGTATGTCTTGGCATACAGAACACGTATTCGATGTCGCAATGGATGTTCGTGTGTAGTATGAAATGGAATCGTGAATGTTAGCCAGCTTGGGTTGATGTTGAAAATGTGAAATAAGTGAACACTGAGCCATTGACCAGAGTAATACATGGAATAATATTGGCCTTTGAGCATGCTTTCTAACGTGGACATAGCGCATTATTAGTGGGCATTGTTAGTATTAGTATTATTAGTATTAGTATTATACCGTCACGTATGGGTGAAAGATTCCCGCTGTGACGTAAAACAATAAATCACGCACTCACCCAGTGGGCATTATTATTATTCTTATTATTATTATTATTATTACTACTACTACTACTATTATAGTGTACCACATGATTGTCTTAGTACATATGCTGAAATATGACATTTCATGATATGTGAAATCTATTGTTTTAGTCTGTACATACTCAAACCATATTGAGATTTTCAAATGTTATCATAAATTAGTAAAGGAAGTAAAATACATTACTTATGATCGCTTATGTTTGCACATATTTTTACCGTATTAGATATATAACATGTCGTATCCACCATGTTAACTGTTGCGTGTACATGTGTCTGACGTACCACCGTTTGTGGCACCCAGACTTAATAAAGAAACTGAAACTGTTGGTGATAGCCCTGTTGGGAAATGATCCGATAGCCTACATTGAAAGACATGAATCAAACGACAGGTATATTCTGCTGAATAGTATCTACCCATGGACTTGTATTTCCCCAGGGGCGGGTGGTGGCGCAGTGGTAGAACGTTAGACTTTAGAGCAAAAGGTTCCAGGTTCAAATGTTCGCGAAAGTTACCTTTCTGACGCGATATTGATAGGATGCGCTGTCTGTAGAGTGGCAATGCAGTTATAATATCCTTGGTCTTGTCAGTACCTGCCGATGCTCGCAGGTTTACTGCAACATTCAGCGCTACGGGTGTTGCGGGTTTCCTCCTGCCATAAACTGACAAGCTCTAATATAAGTGAAAGAATCTTGAAAGCAGGTCTAAACCCCAATTCAAAAAAATAAAATAAAATAAAATAAAAATATTTCCCCATCCATTGCTAACATGAATTTGAACAAAATGTGTATTACTATGATAAAATTGATGTTACAAAAAAATAGTTTTCTACAGATATATATATATATTTTTTAATTGTGGTTTAGAACCGCTTTCAAGATTATTTCACTTATTTCACAGCTTGTCAGAAAGGTAACTTTCGCGAATATTGATGCCGTGCTCCCTGGGCAGGAATTTGAACATGGAACCTTTGGTTCAACGCTCTACCATTGCGCTACAACCCGCCCCACATATATATATTCCAGAAGCGGACGTAAATACCCAGGTGAACTAATATTTTATCATGCATCATTAAGTTGTATAAATTAACATAATGTGTTAGATTTATAAATGCTCCATCATAACATTACTGCATGCTTGGTTTAACTAGTGCATTACCCCAACTGTTTCGACAGATGACTATGAGAAATAACGCACATAACGTAACACGCTTTTTACAGCTAAAACCTGTAGCATTCACTATACGCGGGTATAATAGTAGTCGATTAAAACAACATATCAAACGACAGATTATACGCGTTAAAAAAAAGTGTTAATAAATAATCAAATACATTTACACATGTGTTACAAATAATGTCGCTAAAAAGATGTGTTTAGGCGCGCAGAACTAGATTTATGAAAGGGGGCATAATCCAATAAATACTTGCTAGCAAAATGTACCAGAATATGATAAATGCCATTCATATTGGAAAGTACATGTAGTAGTATCATAAATTGCAATATAGCTGGATATATTTATTGAATAATAAAAGTATTGCTATCGATGAAATATCAAATGAAGAACTTTCATTTAACGTTTTATACAAATGAGCATTATGAATAAATATCAAGATGCATATCATTAGTCCCCAATAATTTGCAAATTTATAAACGACGCTACGTCTTCGGACGAGCAGGCCAATATGTAGTAAAAACTACTATTTTGTAGAGATTTTTGCTACCCTTTTATCGAAGGGTAATTATAATTACCATAATTATTATAATGATAAATCTATAGAAATGAAAAAGACGTTACAGTTTTATAACATGTTTATTGGAAATATTGAGAAACGGCAAATTAGATAGGCATATTTGTTGTAAAGGATTATATAGGAAATCTGTGGTTGACGGTGAATAATGAAATACACAACTTGCTTGAAAATGTACCGACTAACTGTACTGGTTTGGAAACGGAATGAGAATCTAAAGTTGTTAAGATCGAGTTGTTTCCCTTAGACTATCAAATTGTGTGTTTGTTTGTTTATTTCTAATATCACACGTGTGTGTGTGTGTGTGCGTGTGTTTGTGTTTGTGTGTGTGTGTGTGTGTGTGTGTGTGTGTGTGTGTGTTTATACCCCCCCCCCAAAAAAAATTAATTAAATAAAAAACACCCAAAAAAACAAGCTAACAAAACATAACAACAAACACAAAGTTAAATTCTTCACACTGGAAACATTCAGCGCAATGTTGGACAAACCTTCATTACAAGTGCAAATACACGACATTATTAAAGATCTACGTATTTGAACCGAGTTTCAATATATATTATCGTAAGCCCTTAATAATAAACAATAACTGAAAACACTTTGACAAAACAACGCCGCATGTAATATTAACTATTGGCTTATTCCTAAGTTTATTGAGAAATAATAACAAAAATTTTAATAAGATGATAAAGGTCGGCTAATAATATTGGTACTAGTATGCCAAATGTGGTATCTGTAGTCGCAGCATGATATGGAACGTGAATATTAATGCTAACATGAAATCGTTTTAAAGCCTGGAAAGAAAAAGTTTTAGTAAATAAATCTCCTGGCCAATACAATAAATGTCCTGGCCAATACAATAAACGGCCTGTAATAGTGTGTATCTTCGCTATAAGTATGGATACATGCCATACGGGTTTCTATACCTTTAATTTGTACGATCACATAATTTTACTTCTTTCATGTAACCTACGGTGTAAGTTACTATACATGGCAGAGTGTGGTCATATCAAGTCGGAGACTATTCCCAGTTTGAATCAACGCGCCAACATTAATATGGAAATGGGTAACCCAAGTCGAAAGAGGATATCCGATCGACGGGGTAAACGTTCCTTCATTCATCTCTCGCCACAAGTTAAATCCAACATGGCCCCGAGGTCGTCTGATCTGTTGCCAGACCTGTCGTCTACCTCCTTGAACTTGAAGAGATTAGTCTTCACCGGAGTCGGCTGTCTGTCACTACCTGGCCACCAGATCTCTTCACTTCAACACACTTTATTAAGATACTTCCTCACGATACGCAACTGAAATAAATATGTATTGTATGGTGAGTGGTAAATGGAAATAAAGTTGAATTGAATTGGTAAAATAAAGACGGTAATAGTAGTAGTAGTAGTAGTAGTAGTAATAGTAGTAGTAGTAGCAGCAGCAGCGATAATAGCACAGTATAGTACCAACAGCATGTATGGATCATAATGTTTTCTCTAATTATTACTTATTCTAATTTTACATGTTTCTATGTAAAAGTGTTAATAAATACCAAGTATATTATGATTCTTTTTCTCCAAAAGCAATTGCCAAGGAAATCTTATAACCTATACTCGTGGCCTATGCTCGTACCAGTTGACGAAAATCAGCCTGCGTGCATGTTTCATTTTGATTTTTATATCAACTATGCATCTTTTTAGTCATATGACAACAATCCTTTTGATAATATCTTGATTTACATGCGTACACTCTCGTTATGAAGTAGCATCTCTCTGAAGGCAACAGAGATTCCCAGATTATCAATATCACATTTCACTTTGATGTAGATCTAGACATGAACCGTATTGGTGATATTGACGAAACTGATCTACGATAAACAGACAAATATGTATAGTTGAAAAATATCAATCATACTAAATATTTCATGGCCTGCTTGTTTTTCTAAATGCAAAAACATCTCTTTAAAACATATGCTGTATGACTATTATTGTATTATTTTATTTTAATGTTTGCATATATATATTTGCATTACATACCATCTATTCTTATCTATATAGTTATACCGCAGTCAAGCCTTTTAGTTACATGACATTAACTATGCTTCTGCAAGACTGCACTCTTTCAAGCGATCTTCTCTGCGGTGTACTGATGATTGCAATCAGGCAATTTGATAAATTTGTTAATCTTCACAACGTGCAGGTAACATGCAAGCCACACATATCGCACGACCCGTAGCGTGTAACGTGCTCTTCGAAAACATCATAGGTGATGATTCAATCAGGATATCAGATGGACACCGAGAGGTGCAACAAGGAAAGTGTCGACTCACTGTTTGAGATCACGTTTTGGCAGAGTAATTACCTCTTTTGTAGACTGTCTAATTATCCATATATCTTCGCGGGAGAACTCAACGCAATAGCGTATTACTCACAGATCGACGACACTGTTTAGAGAGACGTAGGATGGCTTTATTGTGATTTAACTATGTGCGTCAGAAATTATCTTCTAAACTATTTGTCACCATATCTTTCCGTGATCGTTATGTTACTGACTGACAGGAAACCGTGGTTAATTTGATGAGTTACGCCTGTTGTGTAGGTTCTAGAGGTTGTGCTGTAAATCTTTATGGTTTTCTTATGGTAAAGTATGATACATCAGAATTCAAAATTGACATTTTGCCAAAAGAAATATTATCTAGAATTGACCATATGCAAAGCTGTAATACAATACACACACACACACACACACACACACACACACACACACACACACACACACACACACACACACACACACACACACACACGAGGGTGAGATTCTATTTATCACCAAATAGCATTTTAAAGTCATTAAAGAAGAAAAATGCCACATCATAAAGATTTTACTGTGAAGTTAAATCTTTAGGCTGCTGTACATTTGCACTGTGACATCATGGCAATGCTATGACATCACAATTGTAGCGATTATTATTTTATTTTCTCTGTTTTTTTCTTCTTTCTGTAATGCTTAGGCCTACTATACATGTAGCATACAGTATATGCTACATCATCCAGTAATGCCCAGTGCAGCATGTATGCGACATTTTGTAAATTCATTATTACTGATTAATTTTTCAAAAGTTGTATATAAGGAGGAGATTTTGTAGAAGATGAGTCTATCGATTTAGTGATCCTGAGATAGCTAGACCAAAACTCGTTTGTCTGCATTCATTTCATCCACCCTTACCACAATAGACCATTGTTTGCCTCGATACCAGAACCTTCAAGAACCGCAGGTGGATAGCACTCCTTCACTCGAAAGACAGATTTTCTGGAGGGCAGGTTTTAAACTTTCCAAAGAGTGTTTACAAATGTGTCTATGAAAGGAGGATTTGTCGCTAATTGGCGTTACCTCAAACTGCTGTGAGTGTAGTTTGATGCAACACGTAGGTTAGTGAGATAATAGCTGAACGTACCCGTCTCCTAATTGGGCTGTCTGGTCTGAAGAGGGCTTGTCCTGCCATCGAGAAGAGCTGAGTTACTGGAAGGTGCCAACAATACGGCCAGTGTTCGCCTTGCCCTTTACCCACAGAGCTCTAAAGTGTTATGGAGAAATGTTTCCCATAAAATTCACCTTGAAGTTGAATCGCTTCCCATAGGTTCCGGAATTGACAAGGTAAAATAACAAGACACATTTTAGAGACTTTCTTTGTGATAATAGTATGTTGATACATTTAAACCAAATTGCAGATTGTCATTAAACTGCAAATTGTTCCACTTCTATAGACAAAGAAGGCACAGTTTTTCGTAGCCACAATTGCGACATCTACTATGTATACTGCACTGTCCACCCAGTATAAATACTTAAGAACATTGCAATCTCTAGTAAAGTATGTCGAGTGTCTCTCACGGTGTGTTACTGTAGACTGTGAATACACAGCTTTGATAGATGATTGCAATAACTGTGAATAATGAATGGTTTAATGGATGACTATGCAAAAACTGTTTTCACTCTTTCAACTAAGTGACGACACAATGATCACTGTTGCAGTACATGTACTTCATATCCACGTACACTGTAAATCGAAGCCTACGGCAAGGTCTGTCTATGAATGATGCACGCCCTGATTTAAGCTAGGGCTACAGATGACTGCTATATCACTGGCACATTGTGGAACATTATCTATATATTGCATATGTCTATGATTTAAATATATCCGATTTTCTATTACAATGCACGTGTAATTGATAATCCTGTGCAAATCATATGATTTAATAGTTTAATTTCAACATATACAATATAAATGTACACGCACTATTTACTTGATGACCTTCTATAATGTGTTCATGATACATAACCTTGCAGCATGCCAGTATATAACGTGGAACACTTTCTTGGAATTCCGACATTTGTCGTACTATTTACATAACCTGGCGTTATTTCTGGTAACATGTTAGTTGTGTAAATAGTCTCCTAAGCCTTTGTTTCCCATTATAAATAGACAAGTGGCACTACGAAGAGGTATGAGGACATTGTTTGCGGTCAGTATTTCCATGAACTAAACCGGAAGCCAGTCCAGACTGGCAGGAAAATTATATTGGTGGAAACACCGCAAACGTTTCTGTCTGTTCCTGCTCACCTGTGAAAACAGAACGCTGAGGTTGATTGTACAATTAGAATCGTTATATCTCCGGCAACACTTGCGATGTGTTATAGTGTAGAGGCTGAGGAGTCGGGCTCTGATATTCCTGCGCGCTTCCTGCAAGTAAGATGTCATGTTTTCATTGCGTGACTACCCTGTTAGCATTCTCGAGGTGAAGAATCTTCCAGTGCTTCGCCAAACAAGCACCATATGAGGGGAATCTTAACGTAAAGCAAAAATGAACGGGAGCATGGTTCTGATAGAAACTACAGGCTCTACAGGAACATTGTCAAAAACCAAGGCAGACACTGAGGCAAAGTGGAACGTATTTACAAATAATCTTTGGTAAGGATGGTAGAAGAAATTTCTATAGATGTTCCTCATGATATTTTATATGTTTGAAAAGCTGAAAGTGGCATATGATCTGTCCATTATTGTAAAAGAAAATCATTAAGACAATTGAAAAAGAAATTTGCTCCATGATCCAATTTTCTTAACAAAGAATAATGTAATCACGACTTTGTGAAAGGACTTGTCATACTTCAGCTAGAATCTAAAATTATGAACGTGCTTATCACCGAGACAATCAACACAAACATTATTAATAATTTAATCGATTTTTTAAAGATACTTCAAATGCTTCATCTAAAATGCATGTTTATATAAACTTACTAGACTCGCGAGAAGATGTCCCTGGTAGACGAACTCTTATTACAGATATTACACCATTGCCGTGGATAAAATGATATGAGAAGAACAAAATAGCTATGCTATAGTAATTATTATACTTATTATATGAACCGTGAATTTAACCGTAAATTGCCATCTGTCCTTTATTAATCCACAGACTCATACATGTACGTATGTCTGGGGCAGTCACACAAGCACAGACAAACATGTCACACAAACACACCACACACAGGAATACAGCTGTACAGTAGAGATCGAAGATATGTCGGATTGAAAACCACATCAAACAACTTCTGAGGTCAGAAGTTTCTCCACACGACAATGGCAAATAACATTATTTGATAGTGTAATGTGGTCACATGTTGAAAGAAGCATGCTAATGCCAGCGCTGGCCAGTACACCATGGCATGACCATGAACAGGAACTCGCCAATCCTGATGCAGCCACACGCCCGTCTGGTCTACAATGACCTGTTTATTGACTTTTAACGGGATTAACGGTAATTTGCTCTTGTCCATTCTTGTGATCACGACCCTGTCGGGCACGGAGTAACATTCCAGCACAGTGAGTCTAGTCCTGCTTGAACAGTCACACGCTGGGTCGTGGACGTGTACGTACGTCGCAGTCACGCATGATTAGCCACCCCCCTCGGTTGTAAGGACGTACTCCAGTCATTTAATGGCCACATGCTGCCCGAGTTCCGAGATTACCTCACCCTTCCTGAAACCGAACAATTAGTCTATGGGCACTGTATGTCTAGGTATGCTGGCACCGAGATTCCCGAGATTCACTCCTGTGACGTGCGATTTTGATATTATCATGTAATAGTGAGGTTGGATGGGATTTCGTGAGGTGGGGTGGACTGGAATTGGGTGGGTTTAGATAGAGTGGATGAAGAAGGTGGAATGCATAATGCCCGAGTACCAGTAGTGCTAACAGTTTGTTCAATGGAATGGGTTGGATTGTAATGTCAGTGATTTGCAAGGAATCGGGTGAATAGTTTGTGTAATAGACTGGGTTCATTTTCTAGTGAATGAAGGTGCTATGAGGGGAGTGGATGTGGTAATTGAGTAACGAGAGCAGAAGGGGTTAGGATGACTATCATTAACATTATTAAGGTCGTACATGACGCCGTGCTGGCACAGTGGTATTTGCTAGTAATGTAAGAGACTAGCAGAGAGAGGTGTACCAGAAGACTGGTAGGTATCTGTTATGTATTGATTATCGATGTAATTACGTACGTGTAGGTTCCTAGACAGATTATACTGCCGACACAACCAATAACGAATCGTTCCTTGGAGTGTAAGAGAAATTGATGAAGTAATTAATTATGGGCATCTCCGACATATTGACATAATTTAACATCGCGTCACTCACTCAATATATCACACACACGCACGCGCGCGCGCACGCACACATACACACGCACGCACACACATACACACGCAAACACGCACACACACAAACACATACACAAACACACACATAAACACAAACACACACACACCGACACACACACACAAATACACACACTCACGCACACACAACATACACACACACAAAACACACACGCACACACACACACACAAACACGCACAAACACGCAACAAATACACACACAAACACACACACAGAGCATAATACAGTAAATGTTTAAACCACACACACGCACATACACACATACACACACACATACACACACGTGCGCGCGCATAATAATAGTTGCGGTTCCTTATCAAGGAAATGGAGGTACTGTAATAAAAGACCAAGATATGATAAATTAGATCTAAATCTTGGTATAAATTAGATCTAAATCTTGGTATAAATTAGATCTAAATCTTGGTATAAATTAGATCTAAATCTTGGTATATGCTGACAACAAATGGTCAGCAGTATAAGATATGACACGTTGCTGTTTACAATAGCAATTTTATAAAATATAAAATGATATTTAATAACCACGAGATGGGATCGCAATCGCCACTATATGCATACTAACTTGACGGATGTTAAGTAGGCATATGGTCTATGTTTCGAGGAAGTAGGTAGCGGTTGCATAGATGATAATCATTAATAATTTCAGTGACAAATTTAATGACTTGATCTTCACAAATGACAGCAAAGGTTTCCAGGGCAGATATTTCGTGGTTGACTAGTTTAAATTTGTGGAATTTGAAAGGTTTTTGTTTTCTTTTGATGCAATAGGAAAATGTTTCACTACACAGAATATGAAACACTAAAACAGATTGTACATAACTATACAATGGAAGAAAATATTATGGTAGAATCACCATGATATAAGACCTAAGATTTCTAAGTTGTTTTTTCCTGAACAGAGTGATGTCCATTTTATTTGCAAGCGCCTTAGAAATTACTCTGCCGGGAAGACCACGTATAGATCATGTCCTTTAACATCAGGTCATAAGCTATTGAATGCCTAATATGTAATTAAGTGCGTGGAACGAATGAGTTTCCCAGTCGATAACAGCGAACAACCCACACAATGTGCAAGTTGGCGTAAATTCAGTTTGCAACCGCTGATATGTTTAATCCACCACAAAAATGTAGTTCGATCAATGCTATCGCTAGTAGTGGATATCAATAATACACGTATAATAGTATTAAGCCATTATTTAGTAATCTTAGTAATCTGCCCAGTCTATAGTAGATTACGTCACAAGGCAAAATGGCAATGCGGAATTATTGAAATGTCTCAAGGTATATAACAACTTGAGAAAGTCTAACAGAAAATACAAGAGCAAGATACTAGTGAGTAAATCCACGATACTCGCCACTAAATAAATTGGTGTGTGCATATTTTCATAGATTATTCGATCCCATCCAAATGGAGATCAGTGCAAGTTTAAAGCAACTCTCTCACGGATATTTTGTCATTTGTAAATTTTATCTAAAAAAATTAAATAAATAATAATAATAATAATAACAATACTATATAGTTTCTATACTAGTCTATCTATCGTCCGTGAGAGAGTTGCTTAAAAGTTAATATGTTCTATCTGTCTGTCTGTCTGCTTGTCTGTATATCTATCTAATTATCTATCAAATAAATAGCATGTCTGTAGAAACCATTTAAACTATATGATTACATATATGTCTCAGTATCTTAGAATTAACCAAGACCACTTCACATTTCTTAACGGAAGCTTTACGTGCGTATGTTCTCGACTTGAGGAGGACCACCACAGTCGACTGATTGTATTTCAAGACAAAGACATTATAAAGATGAGGCATGTTTTCTGTATCAGCCCTCAGTTTATGCTAGTTGTACTTCACAATGACATCTTCTGGGTATTTGAGAACATAATATATAGTGTTATAGTGCAACTGTAATCGAGAAATCGTGCAGATCTGAGAAGTAAGCTGCTAACAATGACAAGAAACTCTTTCGTGGGGGGGGGGGGGGGGGGCGCG
>JAUTBT010071610.1:0-13646 GCA_032361225.1 Lepetodrilus schrolli
GAATTAAATGCGGCCATAAGCCAATCGCATATTTCGCATTAATATCCTGCTCGCATTAATTTCCTGATTTACAGTAAATCAAGCATGAAAAAAAAAAAAAATCCCATTTAGGATAGTTATTTTTTTAGGAACATAGAAACAGAAATTTAACAGAATGACCAAAGATGTTATTTGATGTAAAGTCTGACAGGTATTCATCGACAATCCCAAATTAATTAAATTTGAAGTTTGGTTTTGTGAAGAAAATGATCCCACATGTTAGCCGAGTTAAGTGAGTTGTGTTATGTTGCCTTGGCTAGCTATACTATCACTGGCTATGTCCTGATATTTGCCCATTTGGTTACAGGTGGCTATCCTGGATGTGGACATATGTGGTCCATCCATTCCCAGAATCATGGGGCTTGAAGGTGAACAGGTGGGTAGTACATGAATAGTAAACATGGGAAATTAGAGATTGGTGATTTAGATTGTGAGTGAAATTAAAATTTTGAGGTCTATATATGTGAATACTAGTAATTGTTTTGTAATTCAATCAATCAGCCTTTAAAAATTGTTTAGATTTGATTATCAGTTGGGGAAGAGAGTTATAAATGGTTTTCAATGATATATCAGTAATCTGTTTATAGTGGGAAAAGAACCTGTAATATCTTGTGTTATATTAATAATAAAGGCCAGGAGCCATGCTGATTGGTGGGCATGTGAAGCATATTATAATGGCAATTCAGGCATGGCAATTTCCTGCAGATATCCGCTGATTTGTTTGTCCAAGGGACGATTTATTGGCACTGGATGTGCCAGACCCCAGGCTTGTTTTCCACTGAAATCACGATTGTTCGTTGCCATGCCATTACATCATTACAGGATGAATCCACATGAACCACACCACTGAAGCTGTGTTTGTATGTTTAAGGTTCATCAGAGTGGATCTGGGTGGTCTCCAGTGGTAAGTAACAGGATTTCTCACTAATGATTGACACACAACACATTCTACATGGTCGGGGGCCCATCCCACTGAATGACCAGTGATACGAGAGTCGTTACTGGCTGCATGTGTAGTATTATCTACAACTCCTGTAGGACTTTGATCATGTGTTAAAATTGGGTTTGCATCTTTTGCAAGTTATGTTAACTGGTATTTCAAACTGACTTTCATTTTCTCGTGATTTGTCACTGGTTGTTGCTGTCACTGACCACTGTCACTGATTGTCATTTGTCATTTGCTGACAGTACACCACGGATAACCTGGCAGTCATGTCGGTCGGCTTCCTTCTGGCCGGACCGGATGATGCCGTCATCTGGAGAGGACCCAAGAAGAATGGTGAGCCTTGCTAATACTGATACAGATGCTGTCCTTCCATGGACCGATATCTGTCCCATGTGCTACTCCAGTTAATGTGTATGTTGTAGAATCAATACATTATCCAGGTTTCTGTTCCACTATACGATCCAGGCATGGCAATTTTCCGCGGATATGCGGAAATACACTGATATATTTGTCCAGATGTCAATTTATTTGCAGGCCCAGACTCCAAGCTTATTTTCTGCTGAAATCACAATTGTCTGTTGCCATGCCTGATGATCATAGCACTACGAGAGTTACAACTTGTTATTCATGATTGGAGAGTTACGATTTGTACCACTAATACTGTTTTGTGGAACATGACCCTTTACTTGAAATAGTTTTTTCTAATATTAATAATGAAAAGCAGATGGATACTCGATACTCATTGCATTGATATGCCATGATGCTAACTATTGATGTTTAATTTTGGCGCTTATTGGCGTTGTCTGTATCATGGCGATGCAGTTATCATCCTTAAGTCTTGTCAGTACCAGCCAATGTTCGCAGGTGTACTGCAACAATTCAGCACTACAGATGTTGTGGGTTTCCTCCTGCCATAAACTGACAAGCCATGATATAAGTGAAAGAATCTTGAAAGTAATTCTAAACCCTAGTCCAAAAAATAAATAGAAAGATATTGGTGAAATATTCCCGCAGTGACATAAAGCAACAGATCAAGTAATCCTGGTTTCGCGGGGATGAAGGAAAATCGTGCGCATGTATACTCAATCATTATGCCCATCAGCGGTGATGGATGCCTCCAGAGATTGACTCCTCTGATATCCTGTCTCTCTGTGTCAGGTATGATCAAAAGGTTCCTCCGGGATGTTGACTGGGGTGACATTGACTACATGGTGATAGACACGCCTCCGGGGACCTCCGATGAACATCTTTCAATCGTGCAGTACCTCAGTGAAAGCAATGTAGATGGCGCTGTCCTCCTCACTACACCACAGGTATGACTCCTGGTCATGTGACCTGGTTATTGAAGGCCAGGCCCAGAGATTATGGAACTTTTTGAGTACGGTTTCATGCGAAAGCTCAAATTTTATGTGGGGATTTGTGAACAAACTTTTTAGTTATACATGAAATTGTACTTTAAAGGATTCATGATCTTAGGGCCTGGTTCTAGGTCCACACATAATGTTCAACATGAGTTAAATCAACATTTGGAGGATTTTTATTTGATACTAGACCCATTCAGATTACGGATATTTCTTAGCTGATTGTGTTGTTAAGGGACTTCTCAGCATGTTATGTTATTAGTTCAGGTGTCATCTCTGATGGATGTTCATCATCATGTATGGCTGAAACATTCCCGCTGTGATGGAAAACACAAATTAAATCAATAATTCATGGATGTTCATGTTATTACTTCAGGAGGTGTCTCTCATGGATGTTCGGAAAGAAATCAACTTCTGTCACAAGGTCAAGCTGCCCATCATCGGCCTTGTGGAAAACATGAGTGGATTTGTCTGTCCCAAATGCACAGTACGTAACTTTATAGTTTACAATACATTAGAATTTGTAATGGAGTGCGACTACTCGGATGAGAGTAAATGTGGCATGTTTAGTGTCACAATTCAGTTATGAATCTGTAGGAATGGTGTAACAAACCTGGGAGATGTTAGTTTGAGCAGATATTGCCTGAGCAGATACTGCCTGAAGGCTATACCATGAAATAACATCCTGTAAACATTTCCAAGTATGCAGTATTCCCTAACACATTTTCAAAGTAATATCAAAGGCCTCTCTGAAATTATTACCTTATATCTATCTGTAGACAACACCATGGGTAGCTCAAGATAAATAATAAAAATAATATAACTATATGCATTTGTAGAGTACTCCATCCACCACTACACAGTGCTCTATATGGTTGTGTGTAGTTCAGGGTCCATGTTCCCGATGCCATCATATGTGTAACAACATCATTACAGCCATCTTGGAAGAAAATTTGGTGATCACGAAAAGAGTAAAATGTTACTGTTACTGTTATGGATACGATAGCTTCAGGAACATGGCCTCTGGCCTATTCATGCTCTGCAGGTATGGCAAGTTATCAGCATTTTGTTTTGCAGAAGTCGTCAGTCATTTTCCCGCCCACAACGGGAGGTGGAGAGAAACTGGCTGAAGAGACATCTGTTACTTTCCTTGGCAAACTGCCTCTTGATCCTAGGATAGGTGAGTCCACAAGGCTACTATTTTAGTATTCAACTAATGGATGCCTAGAAGAGTAGTCCCCCTTTGCTATTCAGACTAGAACATATTTTTACCGACTATGAATGGTTTTTCTGTTGATGTATGATAATGATGCTTTTGATAATTCTCAAGTGTCCACAAACGAATAAGAGCTGGAGATTTGTCAGGGTTCTCGTGAATATTTAACATTGGCCAGCATTTGATTATTATCATTATAGACAAGTAAAAAAAGTATGTTGGTGCAAGCATTAGGTTAATCAGACATTCTTAAATATCCAAAGTAACCTAATGTCTTGGAAACAAACATAGGAGTCAATTTGGCTAATTTCTTGTGAGATAAAATTGCCTTATTGATAAGTATCTTTGTAATAAAATGTCCACAGAAATGAATGATGTGGATCACATGTGAAGGGTAGATTAACCTTGGATACTGTATGTGTAATGGTACTAGGTCTATACCCAGATAGCAAACCTGTGTTACTGATGATTGTCTGTAAGGAAATGATGTGGTTGACTTCAGGCAAATGCTGTGATGAAGGCAAGTCATTCATTGAAGAGTTTCCGGATTCCCCTACCACTCAGTCTTTCAATCAGATCATCATTAGTAAGTATCTAAGTATCAATAGGCATAGCTGATCATCCCTATATCTAATGCTGTGTTCACACTGAATCTGGTTTGAAACTCTTTGCCTGAAAATGTTTTTTTCGGAAATCGACTTAAAGTCACACAGCATTCCAACGCAGCCTATAGTTTGGCATGGAATGCATTGACATCCCTATTTGGTAGATTATTGAGTAAAATTTATTTTATGCAGAGGGGTGACACCCGAAAGACAGAAGAGGCAAAAAGACTCAATTTCCATGTGCAGGCATGTGAAGAAGAGCATCAGCATGTGCACATTGAGTCTTTTTGCCTGTTCCATCTTTCAGAGGTCGCCCCTCTGCATAAAATAAAATTTACTCAATAATGTACCAACTAGAGATTTCAATGCATTCCATGCCAAACTATAGGCTGCGTTGGAATGCTGTGTGACTCGGCTACTTTTACTTGGAATGGAGCACTTGCCATAAGGGTTGTCTGTCTTTTTAACCCTTTAAAACAGTTTCAAGTCAGTTTAAAGCTCTCGTGTGAACCCAGCTTTAGTATCAATATGCTTTTCATCACTAGTAAGTATCTAAGTTTCAATAGAAATAGATGTAGCCTTATGATATATCACTTCTAGAGTAAGGTCCTGGGTCATCAATCAGGTATTTGAACTTCGGTCAATAGTTTTTATGACCGAAGTTCAGGTACCTGACCGACAACTCAGGACCTTAATCTATCAGAAAATCCTCTGCCGTTCTCCTACTCCAATTGTCATAGTATACCAACACCTCTATATCATTAATGGGCATACAACACACACTTCTCAGCCACACGCATCATTCGTATGTGATAGCGAAACAGGAACATCATTGACCAATGCTAATCTCACTGCTAAGCAATTGCTGTCAACATTGACAGTGCTTCATTTTATTGTTTTACTACATTGGCATGATGTTATGTTTCAGAAATAATGGAACACTGTACCAAACTATCCGAGAGCAGGAGCAGTGAAACTGGAGAAAATATGGACACCAGTTGAAGTTGATACTAACATGTGGGTGTCTGCCCCATCTTGCTGTTGTGTGGATCAATACTCAAAGACAATGTTAATCTACACTTCCTGTTATGTGGACCAAGCTACCACTGCTGCTAGTCATGGACAATGTTAGATCTACACAGTACTATCTGGTGTTGTCAGCAGTATGAGGATCCACTGAAGTATCAGCTTCATTAACCCTGGGAGGGTTAGGAAGTCCTAATACAATCTCACAATACTGATTGTTAATCGATTACTGAATAAATATAATCTTATTTTTCATCCAGTCAGAATATGATGTGCTGTTTTTTCATTAAACATGTTTATCTTACTCCTTTTAATTTATACAAGACCATTATCGGACATGCATATGATTAGAGCTGTAGATTGATTCAAATCCACATGCAGGTCAGCTACTGGAGAATCTCCAAATATTTCTTTTTCTTTTTCTTATAGTCCAGTTTCCAGAAAAAACCCAGATAATAACCTGGCAAAATGTTATTATAGTTTATTCATTTGACATATTTACCTGTACAATCATTATCACATATAATCTGTATCATGATGGAAATAAAGAGGCCCATTATACGGTTTCACATAGTACACTTATTAGATAATAAATAATGTATGGATGTAATACAAAATGTATTTTCAATCCAGTTATACAATAAGTATGTGCAATGTTTCTTAACCAGGGGCTAAATCATAAATAGCAAATGCAAAAATAAATTGCAATCATCAGAACACGAATAATTATTTGCATTTAACAAGGTAACAGTTCATTTTCAAGATAATATGGTACAATTATGTGAAGAGGTTCTGTCAATACTAAAGGGTTTCTACTATGGTATCAAGTGAGCAAACGTGGCTCCCCATCGTTTGAACTTTTCTTCCTGCATCTGTTTCTCTGCCTCGATGGCTTCCTGCGCCTCTCGATGCTCTTGCCTCTCCTTCCTCTGCTCCCCTCCCAGTGTGCTGGCCACCTGTGCGGAGGAGCTGACGTGGATCTGCTTCTTCTCCTTCTCCTGGTCTTTCTCACGGCTGCTGATCATCTTGGCCATGGCCTCCTCCTGGGGGATGGTCAGGATGGTGTCCAGGGGCCCTCGCTTGAACCGGTGAAGTGCCGTCACCACTTTGACCATCGTCTGGAACTTGGTGAGGGCTTTGGAAGCCTTCTTGAACTTGGTCAGTCCACCACCACCACCACCAGCTGCTGCTGCTGTCTTAGCACCGCCAAAGGCAGCAGAAGCAGCAGAAGCAGAACCTCCACCTCCACCATCACTATGTTCCTGAATTGTAGGCATTGGCAGTTTTCTGTTGCTAACTTCTGCAAAAATGGTTTTGTTACATTAGACATCTTTAATAATGTTCTTGGAAAATTGCCTCTTCAATCAGGTAAAAATGGGAGAAGAAAAAATTGGTTCCAACGTCTTTGAGAGAGAATGCTTCAGAAAGTGGTCAGTTTTAGGCTATAGTGTCTGTGTTTGAAGACCCATCAAACGTCAATATTGTTTAGGAGCTAGATGGATATACATTGGATGGAGACACAAATTATGAAATAAGCACAATGCTTTTTGATGTTGTGCACTTTAGGTGTTGCCTACTATTGGCATACATTCAGTATCGTTTAATAAGTATTAACCACAAACATAAAATAACTGAAAGTTTTGTAAATCAGGTTAATGTTTGACCAGTGTATTGCCTAGATCAAATTTCCAATTAGTGGTGACATGTTATAGTTTTTTGGTCCATGGAACTAGTGGTCTAAAATCTCCTATTGGGCCAAAGTAGGGAGTATCGTAGGAACATATTGTTTGTAGCTGTACAACTCATCAACTATGGACATTGAACGGAACGACATATAGGCATGTACACCGACCTGTCCTGCTCAACTGGGTGTTAATCCTTTGTCCGGCTGGTCCCAGGACGCCCGTTGTCATGGCAGTGGCGGACACGTTGGCAGGAACCACGTCCTTTAGGTTGATGGAGCTCGTCCCTGTCCTGAAACATGGCAACTGGTCCCAGAACATCACGCATAACATGCTGGTAAACAGCAGGAATGCGTTTAAGGAAAGGTTCGAAAAGTATCGACGTATGGCATGACGTTTAGCCGTGAATTTACTATATAGCAGGAAATGATGGAAGACTCGATTTACGCCTGCAGGTATATGACCATTTCGTGAAACGAGGGCATGGGCTGCAGATCCCAAGAGTTACTTGATAACATGTTCATGTCTGTATGCCGTATTGGAAACACTATAATTATGTAAAATGTCCGGCCACTCTTTCATGAAGCTCGCTGATCACACCACAAGAGAGCTAACATGGTCTCCTCGAGGATAGGAGAGCTTCATGAAAGGGTGTCATGAGTTCCTTGTAGGCCGAGAGACTCTGACCGTCATATCGAACCACTGACGGTAGAGTATCTCGACCTAGAGTTAATTGCTGCCTTTATGGGAGACTCCAGGGAAGGCCTACGTGTGGTTGACGGCGACCGATCTGAGGATGTCCGTCACCTTGGTGGACTTGGCGTCTTGTTTGTTCTGGGCGCAGGTGAAGCCGTGCTCGGAATTCATGTCCATGTTCCTGGGGAGGAACCCCGATGTCACTGTGCCAGACAAACGTACATTTTATGAACATGTACAGGACTGCATTTGATTAATACGTCCTTATTTTTCTTTCAAAATATTATTTGATTGCAACATAATTGATAGAAGTCACGTTGGATCCTAAAAACGTTTTCGGAAACTATAAATAACCGGTCAGAGCCGTGGGGATGATATGGAAAAGGAAAGAAATAGTTATCCATAAAAAACAAGTAGTAGTCCTTTACCCGAGTTGACCGACATGGATGACATAGACATGCTGTCGTTGTTGGGTATGGTTTTGCACATCCAGTTGCTTTTCCGAATAGCGGCGATGGATATTCTCTCGCGAACATTTGTATTCAGTATCGAACGGATCAGTTCTCTGCAATCTGTACCGAAATACATGATACTATTACCAGTCGTACTATTAGTTACCACCGTGATTTCCGGGGTGTGCGGGATTTTACAAATTTCGGCTTGTAAAATCCCGTATATCCCGGAAATCACGCTGGTAACGAATGTATCCAAAATCATAATAGATTTACATACTTTTAAGAAACCGAACTTGCGAATATGCATGCAGAATGATTACATCACAAGGATTATGTCACAACTTTTAACCACGGTCAAACCGGGTGTACGAGATTTTCCAGGACAACTCTCGACCAATCAAATCTCTAGAATCGTCACATATTTTGGATAAATGTATACACTTCCTGTTCCATACCAAGAGGAATGGAGACGAGCCATCACGTACAGAACGGGGTAACCTTAACCCCAACCTCTAAATTGGCCCTCCTGTACGAAACGCCGTAACTCTAAGGTAGCCCCATGTACCATTAACCACTGTATAGGATAATGGTTACTATGGCATAAGGTTACGCTGTTTCGTACATGAAAGTGCCACACGTCTGATAAAACTGAATACCTAGCCACCATTATCACCTGATGATACACGATACGTATACATGATCGTAAGTAGCATCTGATGTATTAGGCCGAGAAGCTCTGACCGTCACATCCAGCCATTGGCGGTTGAGTATCTCGGCCTACTGAGGTAAAAGTCAGCAGGAAGACAGATGCACATGGAGTTATTACCTCTGGACACATGTCTGGTGAACTTGACCTTCTCGTTCATGGATGACCTCAAGATGTCCACGTCGGCGTCCCTGAAGGGGAACTTTCCGTTTAGCATTGCGTAGAGACACACGCCTGTAAGATTACAAGTTGGTATCTGTACTAGTAATCGCCGTAGTTGAGAAACTATTTACTGTATCTGTATGGTTAGTCTTAAGATCAAATAATGACGTAGCCTACTGGTTCTTGCTAGTAGGTAACACTCTCAACAGCAACTGCAGTGCCTAGTGTGTCAAAGACTTCGGAAGTAATTTTCTTTTCTATTAAAAAAGAAGAGAGTTTTATGGGCAAATACATTTTTCTTCTTACTCATGTCCCTTAAAAAGCTCCATATAAAAACCTCCGTAATAAATCAAGATCTTGGATAAGGACTATATTTACTACAATACCTAGATTATTTCACTGTTGGTGGTGTGGGTCCTCCTGATGCTAACTGTCTGACAAGTGGTCACTCACCCATGCTCCAGATGTCCACTTTGGCGCCACTGTACTCGTCTCCGTCGAGAATCTCCGGGGCAGCGTACGCATAGGACCCGCAGAACGTGGACAGCATCAGCTGCTTGGGGTTGTAACGTGCAAACCCGAAATCTGTACACAGAAAACATGATTATGTACACAGGTAAAACACACAGACCGATAACAAGTATCGTTTAAAAGGACTCGTACACTATGTGGTGGGTGTGGCAAATATGGTATGATTTTATCTATGTCCGTTATTACTATTAGTTATATGTAATCTATATAGCTATATTTGCAAGAATTCTCGCTTTCAGTCATGAACAACTACGCAAACCCATGGAAATAAATCCTTGTGTATGCCGTTGATAATCAAGATTTGTTTACAAAACATGCAACATGTGTCTATATCATGCTCTAGTTACGTGGTTAGAAGAGTACGCTGTGATTGGTCCACGGTCAGACGGTTGAGAGACGGTCATACACAACAACTAACCAGCTGACTGCCCAGAAAATGAGCTGATGTATCGATAACAGATTATTTGGCAGGAAATTAATCACTATATGTGGTGTAGAATCATCAGTTATTTAGATTTATACACCATGTCTATGAATTCGGTGCTTGAAACACATATTTGGGGTTAATAGCCGCTTTCAAGTCGTGTCTTTCCCTCATATCAATAAGGACTATCTATCTATTTTTATGGCCGATTACTGAAACTCGCATAAAGATTTACTAGCAAGTATACATGTAGGTGTGACTCACTAATACAGTAGGTACTCATATGTAGACACTAGTACCGTAGATCTCTTAGGACTTAGGACTGCTATCCTCACCTGTGAGTCTGATATTGTAGCATTCGTCCAGCAGGATGTTATCTAGCTTGATGTCCCTGTGGTACACGTTCTCGTCGTGCAGGTAGTTGACAACGTCCAGGAGTTGGTGGAACAGACGCCTGCTGTCCGCCTCACCCAGACAGCCCACCTTATTGACGTACTCCAGGAGGTCTCCGTTGGGAAGATATTCCATCACCAAGTAGATGCTATTCCGGCTCTCGTACACCTCGTGCAGGACCAGCTGTGGTGGAGGCATGAATGAAGACAGTGATTACAATACTGCTTTCGGCAAGACTAACCGTGTCTGACAAGTACAGCATTGTATTAGTTTGAAGAGCTCTGATTTATCACACACATGCACATACACATACATTATTCAACATACGTGGTGGATTTCTACTGTGGAATAACCTTTTCGTAATCAACAGTGTTGATTTTGTCAAAAGTGATATTCGACGATTGTGACGTTGTAGGCAGACAATGACTTTAACGTCATGATTTTGACGTCATAGGCGGACGAATGTTGAACATCGTCCCTCTATATCAAGACGTTTTTCTGTAGTTTTTATTCCAATAAAATTATTATGTAGAATAATTAGAATAACCCGGAAAATATGTTCCTCGTGAGATTAATATTCAAAGTTCTTCGCTGAAACTCGGAACTGTGAAAATTAATTACACTCGGGAGATATTTCCTGTAATCACTCGTACCTCGAGTCTCATTTAATAATTATACTATGCTAACGTGTTTACTTTTCTATAGGAACCTCTCGTCTTAAACAAAATCACGGACCAACCAGCAAAGATGCTTATCGTATGTCACAAATTAAATAAGGAACGCTCAAAGCCTCGGACGTATACCTGTGAGTATAAGTAGGTCCTCGTCTTCATCATTAGCCATACATCCATTTTGTACAATTAGAACGATGTTGTAGAACAAAAATGTACATTTAATATGGAATATTAGTACGTCTAATATTATGTAGAAACCAGATTTTCGAGAAAGATTACAAAAGTAACCGTTCCATTATAAATCCAAATATTTCTCTTCTCATTTGACTGTTCACTAATGTAATTGCGAATGTGTTGTATAATTAAACTCACTTACATACACACACACACACACACACACACACACACACACACACACACACACACACACACACACACACGTATATATACATATATATTTTACACGTATGTTTAACAATCACATTGTCGCTGTATCATTGTGAAGGTAGGTCATGTGCCAGAATGAAGTGCATGAATGAAGGAATTCTGGACCCAAGGACGTGCAAGTGCGTATGCGCGGCAGGATGGACTGGCACAAACTGCAGTAAGTATCATACGAGCACGGCCTTGAGCAGTTTTGTTTACGTGTATGCGAGGCAGGATGGACTGGCACAAACTGCAGTAAGTATCATACGAGCACGGCCTTGGGCAGTGTTGTTTACCTGTATGCGAGGCAGGATGGACTGGCACAAACTGCAGTAAGTATCATACGAGCACGGCCTTGAGAAGTGTTGTTTACCTGCACCAACATTACCACGACTCCGTGTTCATATCAGCGGTCCTCACAGTAAGAGAAACCACGGTACATTTCTTGCCGAGTGTGGCGCTGCAATGCAAAGACGTTCCGGAAGTTCCCGAATCGTCGATAGCTAAGCACAAATCAAGTAGAGCCGTTCGACACAAATTATCGAATGAAACGAATTAATCAGATTCATTTCGGATAGCTATTCTGGTACAAATCGAACTCTCTGAATGCATTCTGAATGAAAACAAAACACAGCCTGTACACGCACGTGCGATCTCGATTATGACGTCACTGATGACACATTGCAATAATGACTCCACCGAGGAAATTATGTTAATTGTATTGTTTGCTATTCAATAGCATTGCTATTTATTTTCAGCCACCAACCCTACTTCCGAATGTTCAAGTCTGGGTGAGTGAATACATCCTTTAATTGGTCACATGACCGTAGTCACGACTCCATATCTGCGGTGCACGTGGTGTTGGGGTATTTGTGAGGCGAGAGTCATACTGCCAAGAACTGTGTCTTAGCGAATCCAACATCAGCGAGTTTACGAAACCTTTTTTTTTAGTACCATATCATGCTCAAGTCAAAGTTTGTACTCGAATCCCACACAATCGGAGTTTGGCATGAAACCGTACTCAAAAAGGTAGCCTAGGGGTCAGAGGCCTGTTCAGGAGTTCGCGAACACGCGAGTGCGCGTCTCCCGAACGATTTCACTTGGCGAGTTATCGCGAGTTATCGTGAGTTATCGCGGTTGAGACCGCGACCGCTGTGGCGGTACACCGCCTAAAAATCCAAGATGGCGTCTAGAGTGGCACAGATCTCCTAAATGCAGATGAGACGATTTATTTTAAACTTTATGTCCCGCAGACCGTAGCAGTTCGCTAGTAGCTAAGTCTAAGGGAAGGTAATATTATGCAGATTAATGACAGTGTAGATTATTACTGAAACCTCGATAAATCTTTTCATATTTCCCGTCTTAGAAATTCGAGTTCGCGCGCTCCCGAGCAGGCCTCTTGTACCTCATATAGACTGTGCCTGGTCGTGCGGCTTCCCTCCACGTAATTACATTATGACGCTTTGTCCTAGCCATGTTTAATTCGTCCCCCAAGCATTTATATTTCTATTGTTTTTCCGACTCCTGGGATTTACTGCTGAATCGGCTTCCTCAACCTCTAATCTAAATGGGTGTCTAGACGGTAAGTCTGTCTCATGAGACCTGTTGTTACATAATTGTCTCACAAGGCAACATACCGTCTATACATCTGCTAGAATTCTACTAATGTACAAGTCACGATTTCACACGGACCTTTTTTTTCTTATGGAAATAGGACTTTACAGAATCTTAGCGCATATACGATGCTATGCTTTAGCCATGTTTAATTCGATCCCCTATCATTAATATTTAAATTGTTTTTCGAGAGTTGAGATATTATTATAAGACAGACTTACCGTGTAGAACCCGCCTTACCGTCCTGATAACCCCTTTAAGATAGTATCATAGTGTCCAAATTCAGTTAATATTCTTTACAATATATTATGGAAAAGTATGATCTCAATGTTCTAAATTGCGTACATATTTTCATATTTTGGGCCAGTGCTAGTGTTACAAACTTTGACACCCTGTAACACACCTGGAGGTCGCACACCTGGAGGTCACACACCTGGAGGTCACACACCTGGAGGTCGCATACCTGGGTATAAGCTCATCCCACTTCCGGGTTTGATAATGATCCGTTGAGAGTTCATGTGGTGGCCATCGTTTCTGTATTTACGATTTAATTTAAAATGACATTATCAATGAATAATTATCACCCCACAACCTCTGTCCTTGCACAACGAGAAAGCTTAATCGTTCATTGTTATATTCATTTAATAGTCGCCGTACTGTCTGACATTTCTACATGTGTGTATTATATAT
>JAUTBT010071621.1:0-13643 GCA_032361225.1 Lepetodrilus schrolli
GAATGTACATATTACATGGAAAAAAAGGCAACCTTTTTTTTAATACACATTCACTGACATCATGTTTGATCTCAGAAGTAAACAAAAAGACATAGCTATATAAAAGGTTCGAATCAAGAAGATGGGTACATACAATGTTTTATGGTTGTTTTGGGGTAATTTAAGTGTCCTGTCATTATTGGACAAGTATTACAACAGACATTATAAAAATACAATTTTCGAGGCGCAATAATCATACACATTTTTTTTTAGGTAGGGGAAAATGAACATATATTTTCAAGCATAAAAGCAAGGTACAACATATACTGCATAGCTTTAGGCCAATACCAACACTATCATGATCATATTGCAATTTGAGATACACATTCAGACAAGGTTTCTCTACTGTGCGGAGTACCACAAGGTTCGGTACTAGGCCCTGTATAAATAATTATTCATGCTTTATACTATACTACTAACGAGCTGGGGTATATGATACAACTCTTGAGCCTACGACACCATCTTTATGCAAATGGAACTCAGCTAATAGACAGTTTCCCTGTTGCGGAACAGAAGATTGAGCATTTTTCAACGTGTCTTTCTGTTTACATCAATATCGTGGTTATAGCCGGTGAGTTATGCTAGTTTGAACAGGGTGGGTGTGGTGGGTGTGCAGCGAAAAGAATAGCAATCGACGAAATATGTGACTACTTCTAAAACATGATAATTTAATATGTTATTATATGGTTAAATACAAGCATTTCCATTTAAACAAGAACAAAATAATAATCTTAATTAGTAAGTTATAGCCAAAATACTCTCCCTAAAAATTATGTTCTCATTTATTCATATTTGGTCTCGTTGTGAAATCCGAATCGTGTGACGTCAGTTTGGATAGACGTCAGACATTTTGCTATGTAATCATGGAGGACAGCTGTGAGCGATATGGTTTATTGTGTTGCATGGGGTTGCAAAAGTCCTTCAAATAAGACATCAGGAATACATTACTTCACGTTCCCAAGTGACATCACCAGAAGGAAGCAATGGATCCACTGATGTTGGCGTGGCGAGTAAGGATGGAAGCCAAGAATATTCACGCTGTCCTGTGCTCACTCAATTTTGAAATGTCTGCTTCCGACGAGGACAAAGAACAACAAAGACTGTTGCTGTTAGGATTCGAAAATCCAAGGATTAAACTAAAGAAATGTCATTCAAGAAATCAGGACGTTCACTTCCAAGGATAGGCGCACCCTGTTTTATTCGTGGGACTACGTATAGTTAGATCTTTCCAGTTTGAGAATAGGCCACGCCCCTTAAAAATGCTCTGTGTTCACATCATCGCTGTAGTCATTATTTTGGTATGTTTCTGTATTAGTTTAGTGATTATAAACGATGTTTGAAATTAGCAAATACATAGCAACATGTATAGTTCATAGCAGACTAAAATATTCGCGGTTTAATTCGGATAAAATGACAAGAACGTACAGTATTCGATCGGGATGTTATGTTATTATGGGTTCACGCTCGTTCTTCATTTGATTTTCAATGTCAGCAATTACATTGTGGGACAAAAATATTACCAAGTCGTGGTTTAGGATTCATTATTAAAACCAGGACAAAGGTCAGTAAGAAAATATTTCAACCGTGATGCACTCGACGACACAGCAGAGTTGTCAACAATGGCTGTCAGTGCATCTCGGTTTTGTTGACGTGGTGCATCTCGGCACATATTCATTATTATTATTATTATTACTATATTATTAGAAGTAATCAACCTTGGTTCACATGGTTCACATAGCCAAACAGTATGATGTATTCATTTATTTTCAGCTAGTAAATAATGCACTGAGTAGATCTAGTTTGGTGGTGATGATTTTGAATACAAAATACTATAAATTATTTATAATTGGTCATACCATTATTTCTATATATTACAACATTATCTCTTTAGATCTAGACTCCATCATTAAAACAATACTATTTCATCATGTGCGAAAAAATAAATGATTTTCCACTCGCCATTTTCACACAAGCCACAGGCGTAAATTTATGACGATCGTGATCACCACACGAGTTGTCACTCTATTTTATCTGTCGCGAATATCTGTTCAGTGCATAGGTTAAGGATTTACATGATTGTCACTATTTCACATTAAAATTTGTTAGTTATTGTATCGACAATAATGTTACGCACCTCGCTTCGTTAAAAGTCACGAGTGCGTAAACGCTCAGGCTATGATAGACAGGCCGTACTCTCCTCTGATTGATTGAAAGTTGGCATAGATAACAGACTGAAAAGGTCTTATCAAAACAGCACATCGTTGAATATGTAATCATTGAATACGAAGTAATTACCGCAAAAAACGGTCATCATAATTGATTTAATTGGTTGAAAAATTAAAGCCTATATGTCCTTGGATTCATGAAACGTTTCGTGATTCATGAAACGTTTCTTGGCAATGTTTTCGATTTTTTAATAAGGTGTGGTTACAGCCTAAAAGATAACAAAATAGCCATTAATCGCTGATTGTTGGAGAAGTGTTGACAGTGTCTTACTACATCTCGACTAGTACAAGTACAAGTTTGCCATCACCCGGAAATTGATAGGAGCGCGTTTTTACTTGCACGCCCTATGGGTAAAAGATTCCCGCAGCGACGTTAAACTCCATAATCACTCACTTACTAGGCCGAGAAGCTCTGACCGTCATACCAGCACGAAGCATAAGCACCACGCAGATATGACGGTCAGAGCTTCTCGGTCTAGATTCACACGTGATAGATCGCGATACAACGTAAGGTACGTAAATATAACAGCCACGCACATATTAGCGTGTAGTAAACCGGATATGTCTCAAAATAAAATTTGACCCACTTAAGCGCCATTATTGCTTTACGTCGCATATACGATATACGATATCAAACACCGGCTCTGTTTTAACCTGAGCTTGCAGTTTGTAAAATCGTATCCATTTTTCGGTGTCTGGCACGAACAACTTGTACTGTGAATTATTCATTATGTCCAGAACGGGAGTTGTTTCAAGTGTAAAGTCACGATGATGGGTGCATTGATAAATGAAGGAGTGTCACGAATGCGTCCTTTATAGACACTCCTTTATATATTCATGTTTAAAATTTCTAAACACGTATGTAATTTAGATAAGTTAGACTTGCCTCACCTGTATGAAAACCAGTGAACTATATACACACATGTATAATAGACAATATTAAAAGGGAAATAATAATAATAAATAATAGTCGCCAGTAATACTGGCTTGGACATTTGATTAATCTATATAATAATAGCACTACACAACGGCTTTAGAAATCTAGAACAAAAGACCACCTTGAGAACGTGACCTTGAGAATAAATGACGACCTTGAAAAGCATCTGGAAATGTCTTAGTGAACTGGGTTAAATAGGTCCAAAAAGACTTTGATATCGCGTATGAATACAATTATAAGCATCTATTGTGTTATTGCACTAGTGAAAATATTTATATTGAAAGCATGGGGTTATTGTACTCCAAAATTGATAAGTTATGTGATAAATGTCATTACACTTACGTGACTCAGTTTTGACATATACATCACACATTTAAACGCACTAACAAATTTTACACTATAGATCAAGACAATTTAACAGTCACATAACCAACCAGGTGCGGGTGGTAATGCAATAGTAGAACTCAAAGCTTTGGTCACAAATCCCTATATCAAATTTGAGCTTGAGCATGAAATCGTATTCAAAACGTTTTGTAATCTCGAGGCCTGGTTCAAATCCCGTCCCGGGAGCCCGGCATCAATGTTCGCCAGAGTTCCCTTTCTGACACGATCATGATAGGATGCTCTGTCATGATAGGATGCTCTGGCCGATATTGACAGACCAAGGATGAAAACTGCATTGCCACATGCAGTTTTCATCCTTGGTCTGTCAGTATCAGCCGGTGCTCGCAGGTTTACTGCGACATTCGGATTTGCGAATGTTGCGAGTTTCCTCCTGCTTTGATATATTGATTGGATTTACTAATTTCTTTTTCTCACCTGAAAGAATCAACAACCCATCTTCTATTGTAACAATCACATAGACTCTCTCTGAAAATGTTTTTACTGCGTACTAAACACAGGTACGTCATATGAATAAAGAGTAATTGATATTGTCATGGTTTACTCACAGTGTCATGTGTATACATCTGCAGTCTAGGATGTGAATATTCATCAGCATGGTATTTCTATTTCTGCTATTCCCATGTGATAGAATTAATTATAACACTGGTGTAAAGGCCATGTTATTCATACAATTTAATTCATTTAACAGGTCAATATAGGAGCTTCATTTTTATATTTATCTAAACGATATGCACCGCCCGTGACATATCACATTCCCATTCATACTTTCTCAGCTGTCAATACAATAAAAAATATAACTAACATTGGTCAAATACAAGTACCCAGATTTCGACTGCGCCTTATTTCCGAGACTGTCTGTTTTGGTGTCCCGGCCACCTGTTGTATTGCACCCCGCTCATACTGTGAGCGAGACTGATTAAGTTAATTTATTTAAGAACAATTACAGGATATTACACAGTAGTTTGTTTTCCTTTTTGATACTCGACAATTATTATTGTTCTTAAAGTTGGTTTCCTATACTTTGCATACAATAATCAACACATTTAACGGAACTACTTTTATTGTGGTGGATTTATATCATGACGACTGTAGCAATTAACCTAGCTACAAACACGATACTGTACTATACTGTCACTTGAGAAAATGTATCGACTTATTTTCGTTTTAGACACAATCTACACTTAAAATACATCTGGGGCAATAAATATTTCATATCAACTTTATGTCCCTCGTGATATATATATTTATATATATATATAAATCATTACACTCAGGACATAGTTTATATGAAATAGAACACAGTTTAATATCCTCTATAGTTAATGCACGGTTACTATCCGAGCCTGTCGACGATGAGAGACCAAGCTCCGATGGTATTAACTCGTGGCTTCAAAATTAAGTTTTATTGTGCTACTTTTATGAGAGAAATTGTTACAAATGTGTGAAAGGCGTGTTCATGTTGGGAAGCTAGATATCGCTTGAACATCAGACTGCACGTTTTTATCGGTGCATGTGTGAATAGTAACGCTTGTATTTAGAACAATTACGCAATATTGCGTTTTGTCCGTGCCTGTGTGGGTATTATCGCTTGTAATCTCACGTGTTTTCCGTGTATATGTCATCTCGGCACCTGCATTCAGAATAAATTACGCTAGCCATCACAAACTTCATTTATGTTTATGTTTCATGATACAGCTACAGGAGCTGTTAAGGGGAATATGCTTGTATCGAGACACGTGATGCATCGTTTCATTAATTGATTGTCAAAATAATATTCATATAAATCTGTCATATATGTTTTATATTGCATATGTGTTTGAAGATAACACAGTAGTATAGCCTCACAGAGTGCATACATATGTATTTTACATCACAACAAACTGCTATCCCCTTCTCTATCTTTATATTGATAAATTAATGTCGAATTTCTATTCGCTTATAAATTGTACATCGTTTTCTTCTTGCATACAGATGTCTGTTTAAATTGTATGGTGTTCCGTTTTCGTCATCATGTCGTTAATAGCCCTGTCACACCTTGGCGATTATATGCGTTCTTCAGTCGACAAGCGCTACTCGTGCGCTGATGAACGCTAGGCACTCGTTATCTACGCGTTCTGGATGGTGAGATCGCCAGCGTATCCAATATTTTCCGTGCGTTTCTCGATCGTTCAGGTTCATCGCCAATGTGTGACAGGGCTATTAGTGACATGATGTCTTGCTTTCCAGACTTCTTAAACTAAGACTTCGAATAAACGGCGAATAAAGTACAAAGCGTTGTGATTTCGTCCGTATCATTGAGATTATTTTAATGTGATGTGCTTGGGTTGGTTTCTGGCGATTTTTGTGTTAAAATCATATCTACCACTGCGAGATATCACTCATGAACTGTGCATGGGACCAGTCACAAGGTGACGTCACATCCTGACGCAACCTCGTTCTGGCAGACCGATAGCCAAAGTTGTTCGCACATTAACGTTATATTTCTAGCAATAATACAGTGTATTGGCTGATGAATAGACGGACACACGTAACGTAATGTTATTAATGACTTCTTGTAGTGCTGCTAGGTATAAGATTTCACCTTTTCATTCATGAATGCAAACAACCAAGATTTTCTGAGATACGATTCATTATGTGGTCATATGGAGTATGACGTAACTATTACATGCAATACAACACAATTCCTTGATCTTGAAAGTTGAGGGTTTACAATGTATTAATTTACTACTGGCAGAGTATTATATGCAGTATTTTGATAATGCATTACTTAATGCAACCAATTGTTTCTATAGCACTAGATGAGTTATAGAATTCATTATCCTGAATACAAAACTTCATAGTATTAAGATACTCCGTGTCTATCTCACATCACATATATGTTTGGAATATCCGTCCATTCGTATTCCATCTGTATTTATTTATAGATTAATTCCTACAATCCATTGGTGTTCTGTGGACGAACTGCAAGGAAACGGAACATCTATTGATGCGCATGCGCAGACGGAAAACAAATGTCATTTGATCACGTGGTGTGCGATATGTACACTACATTGATTCTTCAACTTGGTTGATATTGGAATGGATATGTAACGTTCATAGTAATCCAGGAAAATGAAATAGAAAGAAAAAACCGTTCACTTCTTCCCACACTATCATCTGTTAATGGACATTTAACCCATTTAACGTCATATAGTCACAGTCTGTATTCAGGAACATCTCATTGGTTTATAATGAGCACTTACGAAGAACAGTCTTCGAAATTCACAACATGGAGGAGGCAGACTGTTCTTGAACCGCGATAAATAAACCAAAGACTTCAAACTGACACACGTATAACAATCTGGTTCAGTATCATGTAACCACATCACAATGTTAAGCTGTTTGTGGATGCATTATGTACAATCACATTTGGAAAGGTGCCATCGTCTTTTTTTTCTCCAGATCAATGTTTCTGTTCACTTAAATTTCCTCTTTATAGCTTGGATTCTGTCCCATCTACACGCCCGTCTCTAAGATTATTGGCTTCGACAGGCGTTCTGCGTCCAATATTTCCCACCGCGAACGATTGGCTAAGACACCATCCACCATTGGTTGAAAACTGACGTCCATTTTGGATAGGTGCTGAAACGTAAGAGTGGAAAATAATATGAAATAATTAATATTCACCAGTAGTCGTACATTGATAACGTGAGGGATAATATTATAGCTATTTCCCCCGAAAATGCTTCCATAATGAGTTTATATTCTTATCACGTACTGAACTATTGGCATAGTTGTGGAATCCACTTTGCCAATGTATTTTCTTTTTCCAACAGATTACTTTATATTCTTAAATGTAGAATTTCTGATATCATTGTATAACGCTCCATAAAAAACCCCACATTTCCCCAATATAGCTATGCAGATATACTAGTATATATAAGTTTATATCGTCACTGTACATAAGGCTTCATAAAAATATTTCCCCTCCAATTATGAATACCACTACCTGGTACAACAGAATGTGTCGTACCCAGCTGTAGTTAGTGCAACACTATATTACCTTATATAACGGGAGGCAGATTCCGTCAATCCAGCTCAGTTGAAGCTTGGCTATCTCATCCTGTTTCTCGCGATCCATACAAGCCTAGAGAACATCAGAAGAAATATTATATACTGAACACGTATACAATATCAATACAATACATAGACATTCACAAAAACTTGCTGAACACTTCTACAGTAGCATGTCAAAATGATGCATAAATATTCAAAAGACATTGCTCGTCAATGAATTGTTAGTTTACGGTCGGATGAAATCTGAGAGCACCGGCTGGTACTGACGAACCAAGGATGATATGCTGCGACAGTACATGCAGGCAGCCATAGCATCATCCTCGAAACGCAGGCCATTATGCCTACTTACCATCTTTCAAATTTGACGGATGATAAATAGGCATAATGGCCTGATGTTTCGAGGATGTCACAACATTTGATGTAAAAATACACTGGCGAAGGATGAAACTAAAACATTATACATAAGTCCAATTAAAATACAACCTTTCATAATCGTGGTTCAAATGTAGCATATTAAGTATCAGCATAGAATAAAATAAGAGATACGCTTGTCTTATTTGTAAAATTAAACTAGTTGCGGATCAGAAGCTGTCAGAATTAAAGGAACAGTTTTCTTGTGATATGACATAGCAATATGCACTTTGCTTTGCCTAAATATTTGCATACAGTGCAAGCAGACATTGACTAACTCGATAGCATACAGACAAGGTTTGTGCTAGAGAGTAACGCAACGTCACCATGAAATATAATAACCATCAAAGCATGGTTTCCATACATTACACCTTTATTATTACTAATAGATCAGTGAGATTATTTACAATACGATGACAACACGGAAATACCATTACCATTCAGACTGAACTATTCCTTCACATCGTTTAACCTATAGCTATCATCGTATTGGTGAGTGATTCAATAACTGCAAATCTGTTTAAGAACCAGTCGTGGGGATTGACTCAGTAGACAAGAACCTATTTAAACTTAATCCTCAAAGGATTTGCGCTGCTCGCTCGAGTGGTATTAACTTAATTTTACGACATATCTTCAGATCTCAAATGTAGTTCTCGCGATGCAGCAAATGCGTCATAATCTGACCCTCTCAATATTGCGATGGCATTAGGGTCAACAAAGCCAAAGGCTGTCAAAATATGTGAAATGGACTGTGCGAAAATTTAATACATGAATGCAATCGAACGTTAGAATTTCAAAGGAAATCTCTCTCATAGCAGTATTGCTTTAAATAACCTCGGACCATAAATAAATAATACCCAAATGCTGTAATTACTTTAATTAAATTATGTCAGGGTTCATACCTGTGGTTCAATTTTCAATTCATTCCTCTCTTTATCACCCTGGTCGAAGAATTCAGTCATCACAAGTTCTGCATTCTGTATGGACATAGAAGTAATGATTTAATAGCTTGGAAACAGTTAAAACAATATACAAACTATAAACCATCTACATACAACAAATGCCATTAAATAGAACTATTATGACACTTGCACCAATATAGGTAACACTATTGTTTAAATACACCTGGGCCCATATTCACAAAGGTTATCAAAGTTCGCTAAAAGTTACTATTAAAGTTGTTAAGAATTGTTTATAAATACGGACCCAGTTCAGTAGAACGTATACGAACTATGGTACTTATCAGACCCAAAGCTACAAACGCCTTTGAGCAGCTAGCCTATAGCTGGATTACAGGCTCTGTATAAATGTATATTTTGATTGACTTGATTGATTGATATACTACTATGCAACTTTACTCAGAAATATTTGATGACGCCACTTTGAAGAGAAAAATATAAACATATACTAGTAATTATTGTGACAGAAAAAGAATCAGAATCGCTTGAATTGTGAGTCAATCAGTTTAACGAAAACCAATTGGGTAACCATGGAGGCTGAGACCAGTATGCGAATTTTATACCACACTGCTTTAAATATGATGATCAGTATACCCTCATCTGTACATCCCAGGGCTTGGAGATGGCGGCAATATCACAACTGGTCATGAGAATACTCCTCAGAACCTCCTTAGATTCCTTATCGTCCCAAGTCTGGTCGCCCTGATCCACCATCGAGAAGAACTTCTCCCGGACCCTCCAACAGAACGGATAATATTTAGTACGGCCTCCAACACACAATGCCGCCTTACTTACAGTATACATGACTGAACTGTTTTAAACACTGACCCGACATATAGGTTTAAGAATGCACAACAACAACTTTGTTTTATAAGAATATATATCAATATAGTACTAGTAAGGCGCTCTATGAAGAACAAATATCCCCAATACATTAAGTAACGTTATTAAGAATACCAGTAAATTTGCTAGGGTCATATCTCCTGTATTCACGATGCTTTCAATATACGCGCATCATCTACACAACCAATAATTAAACTCAAACAGAATAGATATCACTGAGAACACCTACAAGTATGTACATTCAATGAACCTACATGTATCATCGTATAGGGTACGACTCACGTAGTCAAACTATGCCACCTTGAACCTAATATTACACTATCATTGCAACATTATCAAACATGTACAGTCTATAAACGATATCAGTCTATAAATTCGAAGATAAAGTATTTATTATTAATAATAATAATAATAGTACATCCTTTTCGGTTTTCACCAGAGTGGAAACAGAATGTCGTTATCGAGGAATATATATTGAAATAATGCAAATGAAAAGAAGCAATTGTCTTATTATTCTACAAAACAGATAAATAATCGATATTCTGTTCAACAAAGAGGTCTCGAGAAGCCATGTTGGAAAATAGAACTGAATTCCCAATGGGATAATTGGCACGTCTTCTGAATAATGGCATGTTGCAAAAATAATCTTTTACAATGTTCATTAATCTAAACTGAATTTGTTACACAATACGATGTTGCGAAATGGACATACGGACCTATAGACATGTGGAACTATGGACAAATACGACTCATTCCACTCACTGAATATGAAGAGACAAGTCTGTAGCCAGAATCGCATGCTTCAGTAGTTTTACAACTTCGCTGTATTCTTCAGAACTGAAGTTAGCGAATATGTTGTGACCCTAAAATATAGACAATATTGATTATCAACGTGGAGACACAACATGGCAACGATGTCAATCAACCACACGAATTGTGAGGATTATAGAATACACTTCCATACACCAATGGCATATGTAGTCTATGTCTGAGATGCAAGCTAAGGTTCCTTCAAGGTTGCTTTAAGGGGCGCAGTGGTAGAACGTTTGACTTCGGAGCCAAATGTCCCTGGTTAAAATCCAGCCCTGGGTGCCCGGCATCAATTTTCGCGGAAGTTACCTTTCTGACGCGATATTGATATAATGCGGTGTCTGTACCGTGGCAATGCAGTTATCTTCCTTGGTCTTGTCAGTACCAGCCTATGATCGCAGGTTTACTGCAACATTCAGCGCTACGGATGTTGCGGGTAGCTTTAGAGTTACGTTCTTTCATGCAGAAGAACCGTCACATACAGGCTTTTGTTTGAAAGTCTCAAAGCTAGAAACGTGCAATTGGTTTTCTGTACAAGGTCATTGACGGATTAGAATTGTATATAGGGAACGTTATTCTAGAACCCTAGACGTCGACGTTCCTTATTTGCATATCGACGTCTCCATAGCGGATAGCAGAAGCATCATGGACACGAAGATACTGTTTAGGGAACGTATGCAATACTGTATGTGAATGGCATAGTGAATGGTCTATCGAATATACGTAATGTAATATAAAATTACAGTTTTAACCCTGTCGGAACTGAAACACGTAAAACTACTTTCCAGGCCTAATACGGCAATCATGTAACGAACGATTTGGCCATTACACGCAGTACAGCATGCCCCATACACGTGGCTATATCCGTACCTCGCTGTTGAGGATCATGATAGCGTGGTTGAAATGATGATGTTCTAATGTGGCTTTTGTCCCGTAAAGTTGTGCCAAGGCAGAACTAGACCTGATATAGAAAAACAAGAGTTAAACAATTCGGAAATAGAATTCTAAAAAAATGCGGCTTTTGTCTTTTACAGTTGCACCACTGCAGAACTAGACCTGAAATAGCAACACAAGGGTTAAACAATTCGTAAATAGAATTCCAATAAAAGGATAATACTGACGTACGGATTCCGTTACAATTTGTGCGGAAATTATTATTTGTAGATTGGCGACAATTACATCGATCTGAATAATTACATGTTGGAGCGCTTCAGCTTGTCGTTAATACATGTGTATAGGTGGTCTGGAATGTATATCGATATCACTGAGAGTTATACTGACACTCACGGTGCGAGAAAAGGTCGTGAATTCCGAGGTAACGAGAACTACTTTGGTAATGGGCGCGTTTATCCGTAGCTTTACTGGCGCTATCTCGTAACGAACACTGTTAAAGACTTCGGATTTGCGGTAGATGCCGATTGAAACTGACTGAATATAATATAGTGGTAAGTGTGCACACGACAGCAATCAGTAATTGTTAGATGGCTTCAATGCAAACACGATGGTCAATTATATGCACTCTACCGACATTGGCATGCAAACTTCACTCTACTGTCAAATACTAATATACGAATTGCTAAATCGACAAAATAGAAATCGAAATATTATTTTAATTTTTCCATTACAGCAACAAATGTGCGTTGCACGAAAGCGTTGTATTATAGTCCTGGCCTAAATGAGTGGATACGCTATGCTCTTATTATAGCAGGAAATTACGTAAACCTTGATTTAGGCCCGGACTACCGCTACGACTCTTTCGTGAAATGTAATCCATGGTTCCGTTCCATAGGGTCGTAGCTCTATGAGAGTCGTAACTTACGACTCGCACCACTACGATCGTTCTGTTGAACAGGGGCCAGAATGTTATCGTCTATAAAGTGTTTTCGTATTTCCGGCTCTGTTATGCACTTCATCAACCTGGCGCCAAAGAAATCGCTTAGGACGAAACGTACGACTCCAGTCACTAAGCTTGCTCATCTTGTAGGATGCATACCTACTATAAAATGCGACTTCCTCACACGCAAGACTACTGGCGACTCGCTGCGGGCGGGTAACGTGCCATAGAGACAGGCAATAGAACGTACTAGATCAACGTCCGCCGTCAGTCTGAAATGAAATGGTTTTAATTATACGTACTTCTGTTGGAAGGCGTTGTTGGTGCCTCTGTGATCGAGGTCGTGACAGAGGCAGGCTACAATCAAAGCCAGACACTCGTTGTCACCCAGCAGCTTCCTGGTATTGCATTTCTGCGAAGAAGAACGTTGACGTTAGTGTAGAATTGCAGATGGCCAATGTTACAAGTACATACATGTATGGACAATACGTTGTTTTTATAGAGAATCTCTCCCAAGTGTCTTGGAATATCAAATATTCGTGAAAGTTATTGAATCCGAGGCTTTGCCGAGGATGTAATAACTTTCATCGACGAGTGTTGATATATTTGATATTCCAAGACACGAGGGTGAGATTATATTTGTCACCAAATATCATTTAAAAGTCGATAAAGAAGAAAAATGCCACATCATAACGATATTACTGTGAAGTCAAATCTTTACCCTGCTACGACATCACAATTGTAGCGATGACATAACAATGGTTGAACAATTAAATACTTTTTTTGTCCGCAGTAGGTAACATTTGCAAATTAATAATTCATAACCAATCAGTGATTTCGAAAAGCGATATCACCTGTAGAATAATATTGTTGTCCTACTGACGTTATCTCCTGTGGGAGCCAGTATTTGGTGATAAATTACTTTATCACTCGATACTAGCATAGGTACATAGGATCGTGCGATGGTGTAGGTGATCAACATTGCTAGTATGTCCCAAACGTAGTATAGAGTTGTGCGAACATTACCATAAGAAAGATAACCATGACAATATCACACACACACACACACACACACACACACACACACACACACACACACACACACACACACACACACACACACA
>JAUTBT010071632.1:0-13642 GCA_032361225.1 Lepetodrilus schrolli
TAATGCTGAGCGCCAAGCAGGGGAACAACAAGTACCATCTTTTAACGTCTTTTGGTATGACGCGACTGGGGATCGAACCCACAACCTTCCGCACTCTGGCCGACGCTCTAACCATTATGCCACGCAGTGTATGTGACGTAACCGCAAAATGTTAACGTAAAACTGAATAAAATTATCAAAGAGTAGAATGAACTGTGAAACAATACACCGTAGTAACGGTGCATGAGTAGGGCTGCAGTGACCAGGCAGTAAGTACCCATGGCCATAGCTAACTTTTGTTCCCCCTTTAGGAATGTTCTGGGAAAATCTTTGAAAACTGGGTGCTCAGAGATGCAATATCCTGCACTATTTGGGTAAACATAAGTGGTAGGCCGACACTATCAAATACGATATGTGTAGTTTTTTCCCCACTGCTATAATTTGGATAAACAGTCATTTTGTAAGTTTTGTTTTTGATAGTTTGATAGAAATTAAGTACACACTGATCAGTTTAATGTAATCATGAGGCATCCACTTATTCCATCTGATTTCAACATAGATTTTGGCTTTAATGCAAAAACAGATTCATATAGTATTCTGGTAATCCTTGCTATTTTTCATCGGTTCCTACACTCTATACTATTTCTGACAATTGCATTCTTAAATGGGATACCACCAATACATCCTATAGCTGGTATACAGGTCAAGGTCAAGGTCAAGTGAGGTCAGTGTTGTAGAGAACTCTACCAGTGTTCTAGAGAGCTCTACCAGTGGTGTAGAGAGCTCTACCAGTGGTGTAGAAAGCTCTACCGGTGTAGAGAGCTCTACCAGTGTTGTAGAGAGCTCTACCGGTGTTGTAGAGAGCTCTACCAGTGTTGTAGAGAGCTCTACCAGTTGTAGAGAGCTCTACCGGTGTTGTAGAGAGCTCTACCAGTATTGTAGAGAGCTCTACCAGTGTTGTTGAGAACTCTACCAGTGGTGTAGAAAGCTCTACCGGTGTTGTAGAGAGCTCTACCGGTGTTGTAGAGAGCTCTACCGGTGTTGTAGAGAGCTCTACCAGTGTTACGTTGTAGAGCAGGTATTGCAAGCACAATCATGTCAAGCTCACATGGTACACATTCCATGGATGTTCCACAGACATTTGGTCATATTTGTCTCTGTGTTAGTAAGTCACACAATCTCACCACCAATGCTTTGAATGTTAAAACTATGTTAGTCATTGTTAATGGACTAATTTTTAAAATAATTTGGTTATATTTAAAAAAAAAGGTTTTGGGCACTGAATGTTATGTATATCGAATGCTATGTAAATAAAGGTCCAAATAACATTCATCAGGTCGTAATTACTATTGGCACAGCATAATTTTAAAATTCAAAGCATTGAAATCTCTGATGGCAATTTGCCACTGTCGAATTAGAACAACATATTCTCTATATGTGAAATATATTTTATTTAAGTACAGGAAATATCAGAAATAGATAATATATGAATATGCTGCCAATAAGTAATCCTATACTGATGAAAGTTTACATATCATAAAGTTGTTGTCATGGTAATTTTAATGTATATATTGCAATAGACAGAATTGCCATGGTAAATATGGTAAACTTAAATGTAAAAATTCATAAAATAATGTTTATGTTATTTTGATAATTTACAATATTTACCATACAAAAACGTAGTCATGACACATTCATTTCATAATCATAATAATCAAATAAAGTACAAAATATTCTGTTTTTTTTTTAATGTTAGCAACATGCACCAACATACAAAACTATTCAGTGTCCATTCACCAATATAACAGCCTTATCTCAATACAAAGGGACTCGAACAAAATGTAGAGGGTGGGACAAACGTAGTGCAACTTTACATAAGTCAGTTATTACTATTGCTAATAAGTAATATATAGCGTGATATATGCAAGAATCCACACACCAAATCCCCCCCCCACCCCCCCAAATCATCGAAATAGTTTATTCTGTTAATCAGTGCTTTGAAATGTGCTTTGCACATATTATGTGATTGCTGAAGGTGACGTGACATGTTTGAAAGATCTACATAACATTTTATTTGCATTCCAATAATAACATTTGGTGCAAACAAACGTAGAATAGAGCCGATTTATCGATAAAATATAATTTGGGAGAAGATTCAATCACTGTTCATGGTTTAATATCATTGCTCCTTTGGTTTTTTTCTATAAATATAAGATTTTGTTTGAGTCCCTTTAACTTTTCATGATTGAAGATATTCTGATTGAAGATATTTACATAATGCATTTCATTGCATTGCATTGCAGAATTCCAGTCACATCCCAAAAGAAATATGAGCAATATAGTACAGATCACAGCTGAGATACTTGATAATTAATAACAATACAAAATATTAAATATATGAACATTGGTGTAAATTTCATACGCGTTTAGCGTAGTTTATATCTGACTAGGACTACAAGAATGACACAGATGTGTCAGGTGTGTAAGTTTAGTACAAATGTAGTAACAATAGTACAAATAACAATGACTAGTACTCATTAACTACAGTGTAGTATATAGTCTCGCATTGTCATGGTTACAGAAAAGCAGTGGTCTGGTTAACATGGAAGAAGCCTGGAGGTTACATATAAAACATTTAAGGCAGCAACTGTTTTAATTAAAAAATTTCAAAATTAGAAATTAAGCTCTCCAAATGGTATGCAAATGGTATGATAATTGATATATATATTTTCCTAGATACTATCAGAATATCTATAACAGGGCTGTCATCAAATTGCTGATATGAAATGTAAAATTTAAACTAATTTACAAATTATTATCTTAGATTTTCTTATAAAATCAACAGGAGTGGATCCAAAAATTGCATTAATTTTGTTGGAAACATGTTCGCACAAAATATTAACTTCGCCTCACAAAATGGTGGTGGCATTAGTGATGAGCGTGATTTTGTGATTAATGAGCCCCCCACAAACCACCTTCAGACAACAGTGGATCCACCCACGATTCATCGATAACATTCATCATATTTTGTAATGATACAGAATTGCCATGTTTGCACGTATTTGCGGAGTTAGTGTCTGCGACTCTACTGCTGTGAGTGGCATCTACGTCGGCTAGAAAACTCTCGGGTATGAGAGAGCGGTGTCCTGACAGTATGGACAAAATCTGGAGGTGTGGGGCGAGTGGGTGTGTGTATACCGGTAAGTATACTCGCCTGAAATAGACACACGTCACGCAGGGTTAAACTAACTACCGAATGTGTCGAAATTGCGAAATGAACATTTGTCAATAGCACTAGAAATACTAGGAATGATTGCAAACAATGAGTTGTAAGGTTAAATAATATCTCATTGTTTACAAGTTCCCATCTACAGCAGTAGTATCCTGAACTATTTTATTAGTAAACTTTCTATCAATGGATAATATAGACTGTTGTTATAATTACAGAAAACACATATTTTAATACTAAAATTATATCATGCAATGTTAGATACATTATGAATCTAGGAGACTATTATTGTCTAATAAATAAGAAATTAGGGAAAAGATAAACATATCTAAATACTGATATTTGACTAATGTTGTAAGCCATAGGTAAAGTGATAGATGACTAAAGTAGGGGACCGGTGACACAGAGAGAGTGACAGATGACTAAAGCAGGGGACCAGTGACACAGGGCTATTGACAGATGACTAAAGCAGGGGATCAGTGACACAGGGCTATTGACAGATGACTAAAGCAGGGGACCAGTGACACAGGGTTAATGACAGATGACAATAGCAGGGGACCAGTGACACAGGGCTATTGACAGATGACTAAAGCAGGGGACCAGTGACACAGGGCTATTGACAGATGACTAAAGCAGGGGACCAGTGACACAGGGTTAATGACGGATGACTAAAGTACGGCACCTGTGACACAGGGAGCATTTCTCAAAGCTCTCGCATCTACTACAAGACCAGAAGCACTGCTGTAGTGATCTCTAATACACGGTGATCAGGCATTTACGAGAGAGCTATGGTCTCATAGTGGATATGAGAGCTTCGTGAAACGATACCCAGGAATGCTGGTGGAGAAAGCGACACTGTTGGTGTGCAGTGAGGGTGACTTGTGATTTTGAAACAGAAGGAACCCATTTCAGCCAAGGTGAAGGTAAACACCTGACCATGGACAAACTTTATGAAAATACTGTGAGAAAGATGCCAAATAGAGGTCCTACTTCTTTTTAGACTTCTTGTCCTTTTTCTTGTCAGTTTTTCCTTTCCCCTTGTCAGATATGGCTGCGTTCTGAGTCTCCTCTGGTGGAGGTTTGTACGTGCTGGGCGGTGGCTGGAAGCTCTCATCGTCCCGGTGACTGTGGGTGTTGTAGTACGCGTCGTACCGCACCGCCCGTTCCGATGCCCTTGTTTTGTCCCGCTGGTCGTAATACTCCTGCTCCTGCCTGTTCATGTCGGACAGGAATCGGACGGTCCTCTGAGTGGACTCGAGCTGAGCCTCTGCCATCTCCTTGACCATCCGGTCGTGCTGGTCCTTGGAGTCCTTGTCCTGAGACTCGGACTGGTCGTTCTGAGCCTGTTGGGCAGCCTGGTCTTGCTGCTGCTTGGTGTGCTTCTCCCTGAGCTGTATCAGAGACATGGAAGCTGCCTGGAGTCGAGCAGCAAGACCAGGATCAGAGGATAGAGGGTCAGCTGCTGGAGAAGAGGTCTTAGCTCCTGGCCTGAGGATGACAGGAGGCTGATAGATAGGCTGGGCAGGCTGGCCACCCTGTCTGTTGCTCAGCCTGGATATGGCTTGTAAAGCAACTCCAGCTGCTTGGAATCGCGCTGCCAGCTGAGGACTCGTTACAAAAGGATCCATAGATTCTGGCTGGGTTTGAGGTACAGGGGTTTTAGATTTTGATTTCTTGTCTTCCTTTTTCTGCTTGGATTTCTTTCCTTTTGAATCTGCCGGCTGGTTTTCCTTGTTGTCTTCAGAAGTACCTTGATTTCGGTCCACTGGGATCACGGTCACCCCTGTGGCTTGATTTTCGTACACCAGGGGAGCATTGGTGTATGACCTATCAGTGAGCATTGGTTCACCTTGATAGACCAAGGAAGGGTTGCCCATGGGGATCTGTTCTCCTCGATAAACTAACGGAGGATTTGCCAGAACGTTCTGCCCTCCTTCCAGAGGAATGTGTTCTCCGCGGTAAACGAGGGTTCGGTTTTCGATTGGCATCGATCTGTACGGAAGAGATCGTGCCAAAGGAGAGCGTAACAATGGGTCCCGAGACAATGGGTCCGGGGACAATGAATACCTGTGAAGGGAAGTCCTCGGAGAAAGTGAAGTGGGAATTTGACTGTAGGCCCGAGGGAGAGGCCGGACCTTGGTGTAGGTTCTAGAGGCCAGGGAGCTACTCGGCGAGAGGGGATAGCTACTTCTAGAGGTAGTGAGGGGAAGGAGGTTCTGGTATGGAGATACATAGGGAACAGTCTTGTGGAGGCCATCCTTTGGACTCCAGTAAGAAATGAACTGAGAGTCTGACAACAGAGGATTCTGAGAGTTCCATACGCGAGTGTTGCCATTTAACAGAGGACCGCCGTTTATGGTGACGGAGCGACTGGTGGTGTTCCCGTCTCTCGGCGTGTTGTATGTGTACAGTGTGTTGACACGACCGCCCGTGCCTCTGAAGCTGTACCTGACCTGTGGAGGCTGGACGACACCAGACCCAGCATCCACCTCTTGGTTCTTGTACACCTTCATCAGACGTTCCCCGGGACGGAACCCGGACACAACGCTCTCCACCATCCGACTTTCCGTCTTCCTCTTGTTGATTCGAGGATACACGGAGAATGGCATGAAGACCTTTGGTTTCTCGGGTGTTTCCTCCACCTCCTCTGTCTCCGTCTTGGAGAAGAACCTCCACGACCTGAACGTCCTTGGAAAGTAGCTCAGACGACGATAGGAGTAATAGTCGTCGTCGTGATAATCACTATCATAGTAAAGCGGTGAGAGAGAAGAGTAGCCATAGATCGAGCCATAAGGAAAAGTAGCGCCTATGTTATAAAGCCCTAAAGCTGTTTTAGGCCTGCTAGTGCCTAAACGCGACATCCCTGACAATCCAGTTCTGTAACCTGACATGGCGGTCATGGAACGGAACGTGTTCAAAGCATTGTCGGTGCTGTCACCCGACTTGTTCAACATGGAGAGGTAGCGGAACCGGACAGACGGCTGGTGGACAAAGCTGCGGAGTCGGCTCCACAGGTGCGGAATCCTACCTTCACGGTCGTCTTTGCGGCGTTGCCGTGCCAACATGTTCTGTTCCTGGAGCAGCATCAGTTCTCTCTGCATCCGCTCATTCTCCATCTCCAGCGACATCACCGTCTGCATGTAGTCATTGCTCTTCTTCTCTGAAACACAACAACAACTGTAGGAAATAGGAAAAGAATAGAAAAACCTTTAAACTATATCCAAAATAAATTTAATAGATCTCTCTGTGAATTTACAGCTTGACCCTACTTTATACTTGTCACCTATTCTGACCCAGGGTTTCAACCAAATAAAAAATCGTCACGTATGGGTGAAAGATTCCCGCTGTGACGTAAAACAATAATTCACTCGCACAACCAAATAAATTAATTAATTAAAAATAAGTGATATTAGTTAAGATTTTATTTCAGGTGCAATATGGCAAGACATGTTTGTAAGTTGAACAAATGAATTATAATAATTATTTTATCCTTGGGCCAAATCAACTGAAACAATTCACCGCCAAGTATCAAACTGATGTAATGTGACTAGACATAGAACCTGCCTAGCAACTCGAGACGAACTCCATGGATGTCAAAGTGAATCGCTCAACCCTGGCAGCAAGCAGACTTACCCTTGACCTTGACCTCTTTAGGAGGGTTTTTCAGCTGGTCTTCTATCGCTTGTGCCTCGGCCAGCATCTGAGCTAGTTGTGCCATGACCTCAGGGTCAGAGCCTCCGTTCTGGAGGTATGCCTGTCTGATCGCACTGCAGAAGTTAAAACACAAACAGAATTAATACATGATATAGTTGAATATTTTAAAATATGAAAATAATTGTCAATAAATAATTATTGGGATTTTTATTGAAAATTACATTTTTATCAGCATCATTACCTTATTTCTGCAACTAACGAACTTCCGTAATAAATGGGATATGTGAGGTTTGGTTTCTTTGGTTCAAATCGCTCTTCAGCTCTTCAAATAGAAAAAAAATATATATATATATATAATATTAGTATAGCAATAGCAGTATAAATATTGTACATAAATTGAAAAATTCAAGTATTAAATGAACATCTTGGAATGATAAGAAAATATTACCAAAATTTCTTCAAATACAAATTAGTTAACTTTATGCAAAATCTAAAAGTTAGAATTTGATTAATTCCAAGAAGTGGTTACTACAATCATAGAGATTTATTAGACAATGTAAGATAGAAAAACAAGAGGTTGGGTTGAGAAATAGTTGGTTAGTGAAGATTGGCCTTAACTACAATCACAATAGGTAATACAAAAAAATATATTCACACAAAAACAATTCATTGTATTATGTGTCAATGTACAAAGACAGGCTCTTTATTATATACTTAGCAGTAAAAGACTGAGATTTCTCAATCTGAGAAAAGTGATATTGTCACTGCAGTGAAGAAGACACCTTCCGGTACTACTGGACCCGCTGTGAACCACAATGCCGACTGCCACTTTCGTCAGTTCAATGCACAATTATTTGGTCAATTTGATACACCACCGTAAACATTTACAATGCTTCAGAGTTGTACCAGTCGTTTGTGTTTGTTGATTAATTGAATATATTCTGTTTTTACTTCTATTTGTGATTACAACTATTGAAGGCTAGCTCGTCATTAGGGTCGCCATTTTATTTCAAAACGTTCGATGATGTATTCTGACACGTCATGTTACCAGTTCATGACGTCAGCATACATTGTCCAGTTGGTAGAGTTTTCTATTCAAAGTTTTGACAATTATTTAATAAAAGTATATAATAAATAGGATATTTCATGTGTCTAGTGAAATAGCATGCATCTCTCATCGAGTAATGTGGTGAAAACTGATATTTTCACTAGTGGCTGCACCATTTGTGAAAATATCTCCGTTCCCACGTCACTGGATGAGAGACACATGCTATTTCACTAGACACATGAAATATCCTCTCTATATATTCAGTACAAGCCACAGGTTGTGTATGATATGAACATATGAGCATGATGTGAGCATGATGTGAGCATGATGTGTGCATGATACTGGGGTTACAAATACATCCAAATGATAACATGCCAAGATATGCCTGTGACAAAATGAATCGAGTTAAAATTCTCATACAAATGAAGCATGCATCAATGGAAATCAAATTGAAAGCATGCATCATCCAAAAAAGAGAACCTTTGAAATTTAACCAATCAGCATTCTAATACTTGGTCACATGGTCATCTCACAGCAGCGTGGGCCGGTAAGAGTCAAGGCTAGTAGTGCCACTATCAGCAGAATCTGGAACACGTCGTACGCCAAATGGCTTGGACAGCGGAGGAAGAGTATACTGTTCCTTAATGTACGCAACTTCCTGTTGAATTTTGTTCAAAGCAGTTTTGAACTGCTGGTGCCTACGGTTACTCTGCACCAAGTCTGGGTTTGGATCTGTAATCGGCGGCAGGGTGTGTCTGGACCCACTGGCGGATGTTTCTGTGAACATCGTCAATGTTTCTGCTTCATTTCCACTACTGGACATCAGAGTATTGTAAGGAGATCCATCTTCCACCCAGAACTCCGGGGACTCTCGGGAGGCGTCATTAACCAGAGACAAGGAGCTCCTGTGTGCCTCTTCTCCGTCAGCTCTCGTCTTGACATAGAACCTGTCTAGCAACTCCGACGTAACTTTCTTATTTCTGGACATTTGTTCTAACTCTCTGGAAAGGAAGAGAGACAAGAAGGAAGAGGTAGAAGAAGAAGAAGAAGAAGAAGAAGAAGAAGAAGAAGGAGGAGAAGAAGAAGAAGAAGAAGAAGAAGAAGAAGAAGAAGAAGAAGAAGAAGAAGAAGAAGAAGAAGAAGAAGAAGAAGAGGAAGAGGAGAGATGATAGCTCTTCTGATGGCTGTAATAGACAGGATAATATTAGTGACTGTGCAACATGGATTCTGGACCAGCCCTCTAGGTTACTAAAGGTTGTTTTTTTAATAAGCAGAAATAGATGAGCAATAGATGGAATTCTAGGTTAATATACAACAAAGGCAAAAGGCAAGAAACGGGTAAGATTCTATATGAATAAGTCACCAAGAAAGACATCAAGATTAAAGATTCATTATAAAATATGAAGATTAACAATCTCCCTACTCGAGACATCAACAGAAATATAGGAAATTCCCAGTTTCTGCCGACAGAAGGGGGTTAATTAGTACAGGCATGGTTGTCATACATACATGATATTGATTGGCTGTCTGGCATCGGCAAGTTGTCTCCGAAGGTCATCCAGAAGTCTCTGATTCCGAGCTTCTTGTTCCCGAAGTTCGTCCAGCAAGGAATTGGACGTGTCCTCTTCCCTGATTGGTCGCCTTCCCAGATCTTCTAGTCGGCGCCGGATTTCTACATGGACAAATTCTGGTGTTAATCCATGAATAATGAACAACAGATGACCATGTCAAACATAAAGAGACATATAGAGATAGCAGGTGGGGTTAATATGCTTCAGTATACATTGATGAAATTACAAGTACCTCTTGAATGCAACAAGTTTCAGTACTTTATTCTTTTTCTATTTTATGTTATTTTCTCACCAATCCTTAAAGGCATACAATCACAAATTAAGTTATCGTTTTGGACGGAATTGGAGTTAAAAATGCAATATACATGCACTTAGCATATACATAAATTAATTTGTACCTCCAAATATCTTTTCACTGCTGTAGATTAGGTAAAGTTCCATTGCAGTTTACATTTCTGGTAAAACCGAATAATCAGTTGGTAATGTACTCCAATATCTCAATTTTCTATAGTCTAATAGACTAAGGTGGATAACTCTATTCATTGAACACGGTCAAAATAACCATTCATGACTACTGGTACCAATATGTACAAAACTGCGTAACTCTAAGGTAACAATAACTACGATAGTAACCATTATGTAGGACAAGGGTTACAATGGTAAACAAGGTTATCTTAGAGTTACACCAATTTGTACAAGAGGGCCCAGCACATTACTATTTTGAAATATTCCCAAATGCAATGCTGCAATGACCTACCATCTCTCTGACGTTCAAGATCTTTGTTCTTTCCTTGCAGCATTTCCATCTGACGTCCGTGATTGGCTGCAAGTTGTGCCAGCTGTGGGTGGGGGTCACGTCGTGGGATGTCGCCCTGCCGCACACCAACACAACGATCAACTTCCTACTTAGTGCCCATCTTACCACAACCATAACAATGAACTTTCTGGTTAGTTCCGGCCTTGAGATTACGAAACATTTAGAGTACAATTTCATGCTCAAGCTCAATTCTTTTATGGTGATTTGTGAATGAAACTTTGAGATACGCATGAGATTGTACTCAATAATGTTTCGTAATCTTGGACCCGATGTTACCACAAATGCAACTGTCAACTTTCTGTTTAGTTTATATTTTATCATCAACCCTAAGAGAAATTAAGATTAGTTTCACAAGTAGATTATTCATCCTGATCAAGATTGATTTGCTTCCTTAACATTGCTGAAGGAATTTTGTACCCAGATGTGATGATCAAGATGAATGACATAATACTATGTAATTCAACCACAGACATGTCAACGCCTGGTCCAGAGATTATTTAGTACAATTTCATGCTCAACAAATCATTCACAAATAAACACATAAAATTTGTGCTTGGGCATGAAATTGTACTAAAAACATTTTGTAATCTCGGTGCCTGAAGAACGTATTTGAAAAAGAAAAGAAAAGTTTAGATTTGTGCTTCATTAACGACATACAACAACTGCATAACATTTTCCAAAAAATATACTACATGTATTTTAAACTCCATATATGTAATATTATGATTAGAATACATGAAATGATACTTTCATAATATTATTTAAAATTTTTATTAAGGGCCAGTAGTCGTTTTGGACACATAAATTTAGCATATTATTTTAATGAAGAATTTCCCAACATCTACAGGCTCCAGGCACTCTTCAAGAACTTGCAGAATTACTGGAAGAAGAATGGCACCAAATTCCTCAAGCTTAGTTCCGAAATTTGGTAGAAAGCTTCCCCACAAAATATCTGGAGGCCCTTAATTTATTTTTAGTATATAATAAAATATTTCAGTATATTAAAACAACAAATGCATACAAAAAATGCACAAAATGTCAAACGTGCAATTATGCAGATATAAGAACTACAATACAAGGTCAGGTTACAGCACAATGGTACAGAAAGATACAACACAATGGTACACAAAGATACAACACAATGGTACACAATAGATGATAGGGACATACTCAATTGAGTTTGTGCTTGCTGTAGCTTGTTAGGTGGCACGATTTAGTTAAGACATCCTAGTATGTTGTATAATTAAGTATGTATACACAAAATTCCATTTTCATATATTTTGTAGAAAAGGAATCAATACACAAATGCAGTCCTATGCAATGGAACCCATTATCAATTACAACCATCCTTACAGAATATTATAAGAATGCCCTTGAATTTCATAATGAATCAATGATGAAAACTGCATAACAAAGACTTTTAGATGTTGGATTTCATATAAATGACTGATCTAGGACATGTATGGTTGCACTAAAGTGGGATGATTACCTCTGCTTGCAATATTGCATTGGGATGATTACCTCTGCTTGCAATATTGCATACACACAAAAAAAATATATATATTTTCCGGCGTAGTATTACATGTACTAAGTCTAAACTGGATAATTATGCAAAATAAAATATTTAAAAAAAGGATACGGTGGTATATCGCCAATGAAAACAATGCTCTGTTCTAAATATAACAACATTACTTTAGTCTAAACATAACAACACTAGTTTAGTCTAAACATGAAGCAGAAATGAAAAATCGTGCTCCACGGGTTACACAGGATGTGTTGGAACATGATGGGTTGACAGTAGATGGGTTGACAGTGGATGGGTTGACAGTAGATGGGTTGACAGTAGATGGGTTGACAGTGGAAGAGTCAACAGATGGGATGGGCACAATCCACACCACCACAACACTTACTTCATCTGGAAGGTAAATACTCATGCTAGAATCTGTGTTTCTGGAATACACGCTTTGTCTGCCGTTGAACGTAGGGAAGTGTTGCTCATGTTCTTGGAGTCTCTCATACTGAAATCAACAGAAATGGAATTGTGGTACTCACGGTAACTATACATTGTTACATCTGAACTGAGTGTTCAAGGCACACAATAACATTTAGTTGATCTACTTGAAGGCATACACTCACATATTTTCCGTAATCACTCATATCGAGTGGGTTATTCTAATTATTCAACATAAGCATTTTGTTGGAACATGAAAATCTGCCAAAAACACCTTGGAATAGAGAGACGACCCCATCCGCTGGTGAGCATTCGTCTGCCTATGACATCATGATGGTCATATATCACTTTTGACAAAATCAACGCTGTTGATTATTGAAAAGTTATTCCACAGTTGAAATCCACTACGTATGTTGAACACCGGTAATCACAATTACTTGATGTATCTTAATAATTCGAAAGTTGACAACTTACTTAAAACAGCAAACTGATGGTGATTATGTTGTATAATGATTTGGGGTACTTAGAGCCTCTCTTATGATTCTTATAACACGGCTTAGCAATTTTAGGGTAGGAGGAAACCCGCAACATCCGTAGCACTAAATGTTGCAGTAAACTGGATGGTACTGACAAACCATGCATTGCTATGGAACAGACAGCGCATCCTATCATTCATTGGCAACTGGAACAGGATCTGAACCCAGGAACTTTGGCTTCGAAGTTCAACGTTCTATTATTGTGTGATTTAGTTGCTATATTCAATGTAAAATTATCACAACACAATGTGGGCTACCATGCAATTCCCACTATCATATGTTAATCCCACAATCATATGTTAATCCCACTATCATTTGTCATATGTTAATCTCACTATCATATGTTAATCCCACTATCATATGTTAAACCCACTATCATATGTTAATCCCACTATCATATGTTCATATCATATGTTAATCCCACTATCATATGCTAATCTCACTATCATATATTAATCCCACTAACATATGTTAATCCCACTATCATATATTAATCCCACTATCATATGTTAATCCCACTATCATATGTTAATCACACCACACTATCATATGTTAATCACACTATCATGTGCCAGGTGTAAATATTCTGTATATTATAAATACCTGCCATGTATTTGATGAATAAAACTCTACAATTCATATACCTGTCTGTGTTGTGTTTGCTTTTTAAAACAATACGTAATTGGGTCATTTTAAGTATATAGCATAGGATAGTTATTCAGCCAGTTACGCTTGGTTAGGTTTCTATAGCCAAGCTTGTAATGTCCAGTCATTTGTATCGTCCTGCATGTAATTCTCAATCAGTCTCTCTTTCACTGATTGGCTTAATTGTTTTCTTACTAACTTCACTATGCACT